>CM046035.1:19325896-19560882 GCA_025215565.1 Flaveria ramosissima
GTGATATGACATTTTATTGTAATTTAATGTTATTAAATAACATATTTTCTAAAACGTAAAGTTGATAGACTTATTAAATGTAAAAGATTTATGTAAAGTTGGTTTTTAGTGGACTTGATTTTACTCATGTGGTATTTACAATTTTGGGTTTAATCAACATAGTTTAAATCCGAAACTACTTCTTGTCTTTTACTCATGTTACATTAGTTTATTTTTTAATAATTAAATATATACATTTCCACGTCAGTCTTCATCCAATGAATATACTTTAAGTTATACGTGTTTAACTTGTGATATGACATTTTATTGTAATTTAGTGTTATTAAATAACATATTTTCTAAAGCGCTAGGTTGATAAACATGTTATGTGTAAGAGATTCATTTAATATTGGTTTTCAATGGACTTGATTTTTCTTATACAAAATATGTTTACTTTTATGTATTGAAGCTCGAATGAGACAATAATTTTATAAAGTCGAACAAACAGAAAGAAGGTATAATAAACAGTAACATAGAGCTTGTATGAACAAATATTGTTGTTTATAATTAATATGTGTGTGTCATTACATCAAAAGATCCAGAAAAAAAGTAGTTTCGAAAACTTGAATATGATAAATAGGTTTAAATGCGGTTGTCACTTGTCATGGGCTGATTTACATATTTTGACATGTACGAAGAGAAGGGAGGTACCCCACTGTTGATGGATTGCATTAAAGTCGAAGGTCAGATATATATTTGCGTAGATTTGTTGTACTCTTTGTGGTTCAAGTGCTTGTAGTATTTTCTTCAATATGGGCTGTTTAATATGATTTGTGTTTAAGATGGTTTCGCAACATGTATTTTATCTTAAAAAAATCATAACTTTGATTATCAAAATCAATTGGAATAAATAAGAAAGGAAAGGATACATTGAATCATAAAACTTTGAATAAAATATACGATCAATTAACATTTATCGAACTTGAAATTAAAGAAGTGAAAAGAGATGGTTCGATAATTTTAATATTTTTTCTTGAACCAAGAGATCCATGAATCTGGATCCTAATGCATATACATACTTTAAGGTTAATAGAAAGGTTGATGCAACCAAAATAACCAAAATGCTTCATGCATGCATGCACTATGTACAATGTACAAGTTGTTTCGAAAGTTTTACTCTCTGCACAGAAAATATTCTAAGTGTAAAATCTTCCGAAGCCAAAGACCAAATCTTCGAAGCCAAAGATGAAGTCTTTCGAAGCTTCAAAGACAAAGTCTTTCGAAGCCAATTACAGTGAAGACTGATTTCTTCCGAAGACAAAGGAGATCATGCTTTCCTCTGATGTATTTTTGCACAAAGCTGACCTACTTTCGCTGCAACTTTGAAGACTCACCAACTTGTATAAGTTGGTGAAAAGGTCCATGCTTTTACAACTGTACATTAAGGTCTTGAGTTTGTAACTTACTACTTTATGTACATTTATCTTTTTTGTAATATATTAGGATGTGAGTTATGACATGTCATAATCACTCGTTTGACTTTACATTAATCTTATGGTCTAGATTAGTGTTTCCAGCTGGCACTCAAAGTATGCCCGGTTATAGAATATAATATAAAGTATCTCAGGTCCTTGTATTTCTTTCTTATGCTTTGTAACACTTGTAAAAAAAGTTAAGAGGAATATACCACATCCTTGAAAACCATATCCATATGTTGTGTTATTAGTTCTGTCTCCTTGTTTGCTTATGTTCTTAGTATCATAAATATTACCCCGATTCCCTATTTGATCTGTTAAGTGTTCAAACACTCTCCTCATTATGAGACTGATTGTATTGGCCTCCCTTAACCGGTCCGCAATTGGTATAAGAGCATTCCATGCTCTTGATTGTAAGATATCACCATCTTAAATCCCCTAGTTTCACAAAACACTTAACATCTCAAATGGCAGCTCTCACAAAGGCTGATATGGAAACCGGTACCATAACAAAGTCTCCACTGATCACTCCTAGAGATTTTGATACTTGGTGTCAAAGAATGAAAGGCTTCATCAAGTCTTAAGACTCTATGATGTGAGAGTCTGTTGTCTCTGGACCTCACATACCAAGCACTCCTTCAGCTACCGCTGGTGGTGTTATGATACCAAAGGAGGTAGCTGCCTATTCTGAAGAAGACAGAAAAAAGATAGATATAGATCAAAGCCATAAATGTCAAGTGCTCTTCCAAACTCCATATACAGAGGCTTCAAAAAGTGCAAGACTGCCAAACAACTATGGGATGCACTGAAGCTTATGTATGATGGGTCCACTGAAGCAAAAGAGAACAAGAAGGACCTTTTGAAGCAGCAATTTGAGAACTTAACCTACAAGACAGGTGAAACCATGACTCAACAATACTTTAGGTATGTTGAGATTATGGATACTCTAATGGATGTTGGAGTAACTCTTGAAAATAACGACATTATAAGGAAGTTCATGTCCTCTCTTCCCAGACAATGGACACATTATTGTGTTGTTATCAAGAGAACTGAGAACCTTATGACTCTAACTCTTACTGAGTTGTATGGTATCCTCAGTGGCTACCAGATGGAGATGAACATACAAAATCCATCTGGTATCTCCAACAATTAGTAAAGTTCAACCTTTCATGTGGTTGAAAGGGATTGCAGAGAACCACAACATCATCTTATCTGCTACCCTGACAACTCACAAAATGGTCCTTTCATCACCTTCCCGGAGACACCAAGTGAGAGCTACACCCAAGGAAGCCCATTCTAAGAGATAAGCTCTTCAGAAGCTTTTGTGTCTGCTGATTAAAGCACATGCAACTTTCTATTCACCCTTGAAGACCTGGACTGTATCCATCTAGATGATCTGGAGTACATGGAAATAGTCCAACAGATGACTCTTCTCACTCACAGAGCCAAAAAGTTCTATAAGAGGACAGGGAAGAAGTTTCCTAGCAATGCAGCTAGTGGAAAGTTTGAGCTGGATAAAAGCAAAGTGAAGTGTTACAACTGTAACCAAATGGGACACTTTGCTAGAGAGTGCAAGACACCAAGAACTAATGATGGCCAAGCACAAACAAGACCAAACTACACTAAAAAAGCCACCAAGAATGAGAAGACAAAGTAGCAAGCTGTAGTTGCTATTGAAAAAGAAGGCTTTGACTGGTGCTTTTAGTTGGAGGATGCATCTACAAACCAAGCACTAATGGCAAACCATGATGAATCCAAGGTATTGGAACATCTTTGTACACCTAGATGTATTGCTAAAGCTAACCGATATGTGTCCTATAAATTAGAGATGAGATATGATCTTGAGTCTTTATACATCTTAAAATCTGACTTCAAAAGAGCTGAAAATGATTACAAACTTAAAATAGAAGATTTAGAGAAAACCATTTTCACTCTTAAACATGAACATACCAACTACAGAACTCAGATCAAAGATCTCATCATTTAGTTAACTAAATGCCAGGCTGAGCTTATGATCAGCAAAGCTAGGGCAGAAAAATGTGTTCTTGAAGAAGAGACCTTCAAGAACATAATATCCTCATCCTTGCATGCAAAAGTTTGTTATCAGAATAAGCAAGGACTGGGATCTACTGAGATAGCTCCTCCACACACTTTATTATCTGTAATATCTCCAAGGTGTGAAACTTGTGAAGATAAGCTTCCCCTCATAGACCCCATGAGTGAAGAGGATCAAGAGGAGATAGTGAGGGATGTTTATGAGAAGAGTGAAGAAGAGCATCCTAAGAAGGGTCACTATTCTCCTGAGGAGATGAAAGGAGTTGGGATGATCACGTCTAAAAAGAACTTAATCAGGAAAGCCAAGAGGAAGTCAAAGAAGGCTCAAGAGATCAAGGCCACTTTTCAGCTCTAAGCGGAAACAAGTGTTTATCTCTACAGGGTCTGAAATGGTTAAGGCTGAAGACTCAACTATGAACTTTAGTACCAGGAGTTTTAGTTTTTGTCCAAATCATC
The DNA here is from genome assembly GCA_025215565.1 of Flaveria ramosissima. Taxonomy (NCBI): domain Eukaryota; kingdom Viridiplantae; phylum Streptophyta; class Magnoliopsida; order Asterales; family Asteraceae; genus Flaveria; species Flaveria ramosissima. Next base: position 19,329,862 of record CM046035.1, read on the forward strand.
CCAATAACAAGAAGAAGGTTGATCAGTTGTGTACCACTGCTACACAACCTAAACCATCCAGTTTCAAAGGTAGTTCTCACCCTAAAAAGATTATTAATCATTTGAAACGATGAAGATGGAGATGGAAAGTGATCATGTTCAGCCTTCCTCATTTGCAAAGGAAGATTCTCAGAAGGAACAAATGGATAGTGTCATGTGTGGTAGTACTTCCCATTTAGCTAAGGATTGCTTCTACAACCCTAAAAGTACTGTCCGTATGATAAAGAAAAAGACTTCTGAGAAAATCAAGGAGAAGCCAACTTCTGAAGGAAAGTCTTTTCCTTTCAAAAGCTCCAAATTAAAGAAGAAAACAAGTGAAAATTTTCCTTCGGAAGAAAAGTTGGTCTTGGAAGAAAGGAATGCTTCCGAAGTACTGAGCCTATTACAGTGATAGTAAGATCTTCCGAAGGTCCAGTCTCCAAAACTTCCAAAGTTGTCAAAACTTCCGAAGTATTGAAGGTCATGTCTAAACTTCCAAAGGTGGTGTGGAAGACTAAGAAAGACCATGTGACTGAAAATTCTTCATCAACAACAGCTAATGATCCTCAAAGCTTGAACATAGGATCAATTACTATTGCATTGTCTTCAACTTATTTTGACAAGCCCAAGACCAACAAGGTTTGGGTTTCCAAATGTAACTAACTATCTCTTTTGTGTAGAAACAACTAAAAACCAAGAGGAATGTATGGATCAGTGATAGTGGTTGTTACAGGCACATGACAGGCAATGACTCTTTACTTTAGAATTTTGAGAAGATTAATGGACGGCCAGTTGCTTTAGGAGGAGATGCTGGAGGTTACATTACTAGAAGGGGTAGGGTCACTAATGGTAAGCTCAACATTGAGAAGGTAAATTTTATTAAGGAGCTTGGGTATAATCTACTGAGTGTATCCCAATTTTATGATCAGAGACACAACATGCTCTTCACTGAGCATGAGTGCATTGTTCTCAAGCCTGGGGTGGTCATTCCTCAAGAGCATATCCTGCTTAGAGCCATTATGAAAGGGAACATGTACATGATGGATTTGCAAGAAACATCCCCTTCAGGACAAGTTTCTTGCTTTCTATCTGAAGAAAATAGTGGATGAGTCTTTCCTCTGGCATAAAAGAATGTGTCATGTAAACTTTAAGAACATGAATAAATTAATTAAGAATGATTTGGTAACTGGAATGCCAAAAGAAGAGTTTACAAGTTATGACCATTATGTTGCATGCCTGAAGGGAAGCAACACAAGGTAACTCACAAGCCAAATGAAAGAAACTCTATCACTACTCCCCTACACTTTATACATATGGATCTTTTTGGCCCCACCAGTGTAATGAGTCTAGGAAGGACCTCATATTATTTAGTGATCACATATAACTTCACAAGATTCACTTGGGTCTTTTTCTTTAGAACTAAGGATGAGACGCCTAAGATCTTGAAGAGTTTCATTCTCAAAATTGAGAATCAATGTGATCACAAGGTCAATACCATAAGATGTGATGAAAGAATTGATTTAAGAACCAAATCCTTGATACATTTTGTGATCAAAAAGGTATTACAAGACAATATAGTGCTCTCTGGACTCCTCAGCACAACGGTGTTGCTGAGAGGACAAACATGACACTAATTGAAGCTGCAAGAACTATGTTGTCTAACTCTAAACTACCCATCACCTTCTGGGCAGAGTCAGTAAACATTGATTGCTACGTGCAAAACAGAGTTTTGTAGTTAAGACTCATGGTCAGACTCCTTATGAACTTTGGCACAAGAGGAAACCCTTCATTGGTTTTCTCTGGTCATTTAGATGTCCTTGCACCATCTTGAATACCAAAGATCAAGTAGCCAAATTTGCTGAGAAATCAGATGATGGACACTTCATTAGATACTCTTCCTAAGCTAAGGCTTATAGAGTACATAATCTCAGAACTAGAGTGGTTGAGGAGTCAACCAATGTGACTTTCAATGAGCACACTCCAAGTATGAAAGGTTCTGGTCCTAATTGGCTGTTTGATCTTGATTTAGTTACCAACTGTTTTAACAAGTATTGTGAGAATGTTTCAAGATCCCTAGATAACTTATCAACAGGAGATCCTGACCCAATATTTGAGCTGATAAGACCTACCAATCACACTACTTCAGCACTAGTGGTAACCAACCCTGTAGATAAAGTTCCTATCAGCATAACCATTACAAATCCAGCTGATACATCTGAGTTGCCAACAAATTTTCGCTCAGAAGCACAAAACTCAAATGAAGCTTCAAATGTAGGAGAAAATGTGATAGTGATCAAGAGTTTCTTGTTGCTGATAATCACTCCATGGAAGACAACATCAATGATGTCACACACTTATTGGATCAAGCTTCTCTTGATAAGTGTGCTGATGTGGTGGGAGACACTTCATTACCTGATCTAAATTTCTCTAATTTAGATCTCTCCAATCAACTTGCTGTGATCCCTCAACTCAGGATCCACAAGTCGCACCCCACCACAAACATCATCAGTGATGCCAACAAGGGGTTAAGAAAAAAAGGACAAACCCATGATAAAAATGTTTGTCTCTAATCTTGTTTTCTATCCCAGATAGAACCAAAGAAAGTTGATGATGCTTCAAAGGATGGAAGTTGGGTCAAAGCTATGCAAGAGGAGCTGCTTCAATTTAAAAGACAAAAGGTTTAGAACCTATGTCCTCTTCATCAAGGGAAGACTACCATAGGAACCAAACGGGTTTTTAGAAACAAGAAGGATGATAGAGGACTTGTCATAAAAAACAAGGCCAAACTAGTTGTTCAATGATACACACAAGAAGAGGTAAATGATTACACAGATGTCTTTGCTCCTGTGGCAAAACTTGAAGCTGTTAGGATATTCCTGGCTTTTGCTGCATCCAAGGACTTCATGGTCTACCAACTTGATGTCAAGTGTGCTTTTCTATATGGGGTGATTGATGAAGAGGTGTATGTCAAACAACCACCTGGCTTTGCGGACCCTGATCATCCTGATTATATTTGCAGACTTGATAAAGCTCTTTATGGGCTGCACCAAGCTCCAAGGAAGTGGGTATGAGACATTATCTCAGTATCTCTGTCAACATGGCTACAAGAGGGGTACTATGGATGGAACTGTTTTCATCAAAGGAACAAGGAATGACTTAATGCTAGTTCAAATATGTGTAGATGATATTATCTTCGGGTCAACTAATCTAAAGCTCTATAAAGACTTTGAGAAGCTGATGAAGAATAGATTTGAAATGAGTGCCATGAGGGAACTCAATTTCTTTCTAGGAATTCAAGTGAAGAAAGTTGATAGTGGCATCTTCATAAGTTAGTCAAAGTATGTACAAGACATACTCACAAGATTCAACATGACTGAATCTAAGGTTGCAAAGACACCCATAGCCAGAAACCACTCCCTTTGACCTGACCTTGAGGGGGAGTGTATGGATGAACATCTTTATAGGGCTATGATTGGGTTTCTTATGTACCTCATAGCCAGCAGGCATGATATCATGTCTGCCACATGCAGTTGTGCAAGATATCAAGCCAACCCCAAGATGTCACACCTGGTTGCTATTAAGAGGATTCTAAGATATCTCAAAGGTGCTCTAACACTAGGCCTTTGGCATCTAAAGAATTCTGACTTCAATCTGTATGCATATATAGCTAGTGACTATGGTGGCTGCAACATGACTGCAAAGTCTACACTTGAGGGGTGTCAATTCCTTGGTGAAAGGATAGTCTCATGGCAATGCAAGAAACAATCTTATGTGTCTGCATCAACTGTTGAAGCTGAATAGATTGCCGCTGCTAGCTGCTGTGCTCAAGTACTTTGGATTCAGAATCAGATGTTGTACTATGGATTCAACTTCAAAGAGACTGCCACCCACATAGACAACAATAGTGCTATCTCTATTACAATGAACCCTGTGCAGCACTCAAGGACAAAACACATCAACATCATGTATCATTTAATTAAAGATAACTTTGAAATGGATTAATCAAACTAGTCAAAGTTAACACAAATGAACAATATGCTAATTTTTTCACCAAAGCTTTTGATGAACAGAGGTTTAAATATCTTGTATAAGTTATTGGGATGATTAACCTTGAATAGAAGCTTACTTAATATTATTTCTAAAACTTGTGTGTCCTAAGTTGTCTATTTTATCACTTTCATAAGCCTGTTTACTTTAGGAGAAAATCTTTTAAAATAAAATATTCCTTAGATTTGTGAAAATTTTGAACATCTTTCCTTTCGAAAGATATCAAATTATCTTCGGAAGAGGATTATGTCTTCAAACCAAATAAATACTTATGCGAATTTACCTTCAGAAGAAATTCTTTAATATCTTCCGAAGCATAAATTTATTCATAAGTAATTGTATGCCTTTGAAGAACAATATTCTTCCTAAAGCAATTAAGTCTCGAAAGATTTATTCTCTTAAGCATAAAACTAACAAGTCTTGATCTCTTCCGAAGCTAGACATGTCTCAGAAGTGAAATTTCTTTTAAGTAATTTCCTTCCGAAGCAAAATTTTCACTCTTAGAAATATCCTCCAAAGTCAAATTGGCTTCGGAAGCTTTTACCAAAACTTACGAAGAGAAAATACCTTTGGAAGATATTCGACTTCCAATAAAACTACATTTTTTGGGTACTTTTTCAGAGGTGGGACTGACATTCGGATTTTAAAGTTTATTCTTATCCGTTAACTTTGTCTCAAATCATTTCATATATATACCCAATGGTTCCCTCCTCTTTACTTTTTTCTTCATCTGCAATCTTCTCTAACCTAAATTCACCCACAACCGACCTTATTCTTATCTTCCTTCGCACCTAAGCTTTCTCAAATGGCCAACCTTGATCGTAGAAACAACCCAGATTTTTCCATGCAACTTCATAGGTAACCCAATCAAGTTGCCCTGTTGAACTCTAAGTAAGATCCGAGTTTCTCAGAGGTTTATCGCTTTCTTTCTCTGTCAAATTACTTCACCTCCCTCACCATTAATCCTCCTTTCTATGAGGATCAACTTTTGGACTTTTGGAGGACCTGCAAAGAGGTGACCATGGATGGGGAGAAGACATTATCTGCCACAGTGCAGGGAAGGACAATCTACATCACTCCGGCCATCATAAACACTCATCTTCAGCTGTATGATGTAGAATGTGATTTGTTCTTCCCTAAAACTATTGTTAACCATTTTTGAGCAGGTGGGCTATGAGGGAGATTTCTCGGTAAAGACCTTCAGGAAAGGGAAGGTCTCTTCTCAATAGAAGTATCTTTATCATGTGGTCATACACAGCTTGTCCAACAAGCATGGTGGATGGGACCAGATTCTTGAGGATTTCTCCTTCATAGTTCATGGAATGGTTCAGGGAGTCAAGTTCAGGTTCTCACAATTTGTGTATACTAACTTGCTTACAAACTTAGACTCCTTAGAATATTACTTGTTCCCTAGATATGTGTAAGGATTCCTATAAGTCTGATGCAGCCAAAACATCCAAAGTCTCTTTGCAAGCATGCACTAAAGAACAGAAGTAGAAATGCTTCAGAAGTTTTACACCATGCACTAGAAATATTCTAAGTGTAAAATCTTCCGAAGCCAAGACCAACATCTTCCGAAGCCAAAAGTGAAGTCTTCCGAAGCTTCAAAGACAAAGTCTTCCGAAGCCAAAGAGTGAAGACAGATTTCTTCCGAAGACTTTTAGAGATATGCCTTTATCTGATGTACTTTACCATAAAGCTGGACCACCTTTCCGCTGCTACTCTGTAAAGTCACCAACTTACATGAGTTGGTGAAAGGTCCATGCTTTTGGTAACTGTACATTGAGGTCTTGAGTCCATGCTTTCTACTTTATGTACTTTTTCCTTTTTGTAATATATTAGGATGTGAGCTATGGCATGTCATAGTCACAAGTCAAAAGGCAGATATGCCTTTTGACTCTACATTTGATTTTGTAGTTGTCTAGTCAATTGTATCCAGCTGGCCTTCAAAGTATGGCCGGCTGTAGGATGTAGTATAAAGTATCTCAAGTACTTGTAACTTTCCATCGATTCTTTGTAACTTGTAATAGAACTTGAGAAGCAATATATAACATTCTTGAAAACCAAATACTTGTGTTGTTTTGCAATCTTGTTTTGTCTCACTTTTATTTGTGTTCTTAGCATCTTTCATTAACAAGTTAACCAGTTCCCTATTTGATCTGTTAGGTGTTATAAGCAACTCTCCTCATTGTGTTGTTGTGTTGTAAGTGCATACCCTTCACCAGTCTTGCATTTGGTATCAGAGCTTTTCAGGCTCTTGATATAAGATCTCACCATCTTAAGATCCCTCACACACACAAAATACTTAACAACTCAAATGGCAGCTATAAAGCTGATATGGAAACTGGAACTATGACAAAGTCTCCACTGATCACTCCTGAAGACTTTGATACTTGATGTCAAAGAATGGAAGGCTTCATCAAGTCTCAAGACTCCAGGATGTGAGACTCTGTTATTGAAGGACCCTACATACCAAGCACCACCTCTGCTACTGGTGGTGGTATGGTTCCTAAGGCTGTGGCTGATTACTCTGAAGCAGATAGAAAGAGAATAGAGATTGATCAGAAAGCCATGACAGCCCTTCAAACTGCTCTTCCAAGCTCCATCTACAGAGGCTTCAAGAAGTGCAAAACTGCCAAGCAACTATGGGAAGCACTGAAGCTGATGTATGAGGGGTCTACTGAAGCAAAGGAGAACAAGAAGGATCTCCTGAAGCAGCAGTTTGAAAACTTCACCTTCAAGGCGGTGAAACCATGACTAAACAATACTTCAGGTATGTTGAGATTGTGGATACTCTAATGGATGTTGGAGTAACTCTTGAGAACAAGGACATTGTAAGGAAGTTTATGTCCTCTCTTCCTGGACAATAGACACATTATTGTGTTGTTATCAAGAGGACTGAGAACCTTAAGACTCTTACTCTCACAGAGTTGTATGATATTCTTAGTGGCTACCAGATGTTGATGAACATGCAAAACTCATCTGGTAACTCCAACAATCAACTGAGTTTAGCCCTCCATGTGGTTGAAAGGGAAAGCATTGAACTACAGCATCATCTGATATGCTTCCCTGGCAACTCACAAAAGGGCCCTTTCATCTCCTTCCCAGAGACTCCAAGGGAAAGCTACACTCAAGGAAGTCCTTTCCAAGAGACAAGTTCTTCTCATGCCTTTGTCTCTGCTGATGAAACTTCAGGCAACTTTCTCTTCACTCTTGAAGATTTGGACTGTATCCATCCAGATGATCTGGAGTACATGGAGATAGTCCAGTAGATGGCACTTCTCACTCACAGAGCCAAGAAGTTCTACAAGAGGACAGGGAGAAAGTTTCCAAGCAATGCAGCCAGTGAAAAGTTTGGGCTGGACAAAAGCAAAGTAAAGTGTTACAACTGTAACCAGATGGCACACTTTGCAAGAAAGTGTAAGGCACCAAGGACAAATGGTGGCCAAGCATAAACCAGACCAAACTACACTGAGTAAGTCCCCCAGAATGAGAAGCCAAAGCAGCAAGCTGTAGTTGCTGTTGAAGAAGGAGGCTTTGACTGGAGCTTTCAAGTAGAAGATGCATCTCCAAACCAAGCACTCATGGCAGACCACGATGAAGCCAAGGTATTGGAACATCTTTGTACTCCTGAATGCATTGCTAAAGTTAATAGATACAGGTCCTATAATTTAGAAATGAGATCTGACCTTGAGTCCTTAAATATTTTAAAAGCTGACTTTAAAAGAGTTGAAAATGATTATAAACTAAAGATAGAGGACTTATAGAAAACCATTTCAACTCTTAAACATGAGCATACAAACTACAGGACTCAGATCAAAGATCTCATTACTAAATTAACTGAATGCCAGGCTGAGCTTGTGATTAGCAAAGCCAAGGCAGAAAATATGTTCTTGAAGAAGAGACCTTCAAAAACATAATATCCTCATCCTTGCATGCAAAAGTTTGTTATCAAAATAAGTAGGGACTAGGATCTTGTAAGATAGCTCCTCCACACACAATCTTGTCTGTAAGATCTCCAAGGTGTGGAACTTGTGAAGATGAGCTTCCCCTCATAGATCCTGTGACTGAAGAGGATGAAGAGGAGATGGTGGAGAATGGCTCTGAGAAGAGTGAAGAAGAGCATTCTAAGAAGGGTCACCATTCCTCTGAGAAGAGCAAAGCTGTTGGGATGACCAAGTCAAGAAGAAAGAACTTGATCAGGAAGGCCAAAAGAAAGTCCAAAAAGGCTCAAGAGATCAAGGCCACCTTCAATTCTACACAGAAACAAGTCTTCATCTCTGCAGGATTTGAAGTGGTAAAGGCTGAAGACACAAACTTGAACTCCATCAACAAGAGTTCTAGTTCATGTCCAAATGATCCCATCATCAAGAAGAAGGCTGATTAGTTGTGTATTGCTGCTGTACAACCTGAACCATCCAGCTCCAAAGGTAGCTCTAACCCCACAAGAATTGCCACAACATCTGTAAAGATGAAGATGAAGAAGGAAAGTGATCAAGTTCAGCCTTGTTCACAAAGAAGAACTCTTAGAAGGAAGAAAATAGACTGTGTTATGTGTGGGAGTACTTCTCATCTTGCTAAAGATTGTGTCTACAATCCAAGGAGTACTCTCCACATGACCAAGAAAGAAACTTCTAAGAGTTTGGAGAAGAAGAAGCAAGCTTCGGAAGGAAAATCTGTTTCCTTCGGAAGCTCCAAAATGAAGAAGAGGACAAGTGGAAACTTGTCTTCGGAAGAAAATTTGGTCTCGGAAGAAAGGAATACTTTCGAAGCACTGAAGCGTGCTGCAGTGAAAGCAAGATCTTCTGAAGGCCCAGTCATCAAAACTTCCGAAGTCATCAAAACTTCCGAAGTATTGAAGGTCAAGTCTAAGCTTCCAAAAGTGGTATGGAAGTCAAAGAAAGACCAAGTGGCTGAAAGTTCTTCATCAACATCAGCAAATGATCCTTCTAGCATGACTATAGGATCAATTACTGTTGCATTGTCTTCAACTTCTTTTGATGAGCCCAAGACCAATAAGGCTTGGGTTTCCAAATGTAACTAATCATTTCTTTTGTGCAGGGACAACTCAAGACAAACAGAAATGTATGGATCATTGATAGTGGCTGTTCCAGACACATGACAGGCAATAGATCACTACTCCAAAAGTTTGAAAGAATTGATGGAGGACCAGTTGTTTTTGGAGGAGATGCAGGAGGTTACATTACTGGAAGGGGCAAGGTCACAAATGGTAAGCTCAGCATTGAGAAGGTAAACTTTGTCAAGGAGCTTGGGTACAATCTTCTGAGTGTATCCTAATTTTGTGATCAGAGTCATAACATGCTCTTTACTGAGCATGAGTGCATTGTTCTCAGGCCCGGGGTGGCATTCCTCATGAGCACATCTTGCTCAGAGCCCCCAGGAAAGGGAACATGTACAAGATGGACTTGCGAGAAACATCTCCCTCAGGAGAAGTTTCATGCTTTCTATCTAAAGCAAATAATGATGAATCTTTCCTCTGGCATAAAAGAATGTGCCATGTAAACTTTAAAAACATGAATAAATTAATTAAGAATGATTTGGTAACTAGAATACCAAAGAAAGAGTTTACAAGTGATGACCATTGTGTTGCATGCCTAAAAGGAAAGCAACACAAGGTATCTCACAAGCCAAAGGAAAGAAACTCCATCATTAATCCCCTACACTTATTAAATATGGATCTCTTTGGCCCCACCAGTGTAATGAGTCTAGGAAGGACCTCTTATTGTTTGGTGATCACAAATGATTTTACAAGATTGACTTGGGTATTCTTTCTTAGAACTAAGGATGAGACTCCTGAGATTTTGAAGAATTTCATCTTAAAGATTGAGAATCAATGTGATCACAAGGTCAAAACCATAAGATGTGATCAAGGAACTGAATTCAAGAATCAAATGCTTGATAAATTTTGGGATGAAAAAGGTATTACAAGACAATATAGTGCTCCCAAGACTCCTCAGCAAAATGGTGTTGCTGAGAGAAGAAACATGACACTAATTGAAGCTGCAAGAACTATGTTGTTTCACTCTAAACTGCCCATCACCTTCTGGGCAGAGTGTCACACCCCCGCTAAAAGCGGAAACATGGGGATGTAACGAGACCGGGATTGTCATAACACATGGTAAGCGATAGAGATGCAATATAATAAATGATGACAAGCGTGTCATGATGACACCCGACAACATGTCACACCCCCGCTAAAGCGGAAACACGGGGATGTAACGAGATCGGGATCGTCATAACACATGGTAAGCGATAGAGATGCAATATAAATAAATGATGACAAGCGTGTCATGACGACACCCGACAACAAGGGGACTTGTGTCGTGTTTAGTCAATATTCACGACAACATAGCCATACGCAACATGATAATGATACACATAATCACATAAAGATGAAATTGTAATGTAAATTCCCACAACCCGGGAACAAGTTTTAAAAGATGATAATTGTTTACACATGTCAACATTGTTCAAAAGATTGTTTATCAAAACATGTTAAGTCCCAAAATGCATCCTAGGGTCTCCACTAAGGCAGCACACCTAGATTCCTGGACTTGCATGATCACCTGAAAAGATATGCTTAAAACGGTCAACATAATTGTTGGTGAGCTCGCAGGTTTAAGAAATAAAATGTAAGTGATGCTGTATAAAGTAAGTGTAATGGAATACCGTGAATACAGTTATATACACAAGTAAAATCACATGACATGAGCTTTGCAACCAAACCTAGCGACGTACACAAAGAAATTGTCGGCATATATTCACCCAAGGGCCCATTCCTGGGGCCACTGATGGTACCAACTAGTATACCATCGAACGAGGGTGGGGGTGTCAACCCAGTAGTACTACCAATACCTAACCGTCGGTTCCCACACTGGAATTAAATAGATGCAAAGATAGAACCACACAGCAGACCCAAGCATGTATCAAATAGTACTTGCAACACAGTATCACGTTGATTTCTTGTATGTAAAATGTCAGTAAGTTGTACAACATTGAAAATGAGTAAGCATACTTTTCCCCCAAGTTGTAAATGATTGAAATATTGTATAAGCGTAAAAAGGGGCCACGAAACTCACTTGTTAGGTGGTAAGTATGTATGATCAATGTAATCCCAAATGTTGAATGCAAATGAACAGTCAAACACCTATTGACAGTTATTGTAAGCATTAATGATATGAAATAAGCGCGCAATAATGATTGGTCGGTTCGGGTCGTATCGGCTGGGTCGCGTGTAACTCACACAAGCAGACACACGTACTAGACCTTATGTAGATCCAAGTACAAGACATTGTTGCCATTGATGATGATGTTTAAGTAAAAGTCTTGTTGTTATTGAAGAAGTATTGGATATGTGTCAATAGTTATAAGTCGGTTGATCGTTGTAAAACGTTAGTTTAATTTGTTTAAAATAGTATTTGTGCCCTTTTTAGCGTTGACTTTAATATTTGTGGCCGAACAATGGCTATTGTGTTAATGTTACCTCAACATCACACGTCATACTCACACCACGCACAAAGGAGATCAAACACAACAATTACAGTCGCATGCCAAGACCAGACGCACGACTCAACCTCCATTCGCACGAATCAACCCTCAATCGTGCGAATCAGCTTCATTCGTACGATTGAACCTTCATTCGTATGACTGTCCTTCAGTCGTACCACACAACACCCAATCGCACGACTCAACCTCCATACGCACGAATCAACCTTCAATCGTGCGAATTAGCTACTTTCGTACGATTGAACCTTCATTCGTGCGATTGGACTCCAGTCGTGCGAATCACGCACAATCGCATACACTCAGTCGGTCACCTGACTCAATCGCACACAATCATTCATACGCATGACTCAATCGCATACACTCATTCGCACGCATGACTCAATCGCATACAAACACTCAGACGCACGACTCAGTCACACGACATGCCTAGTCGCACAACTCAGTCGCACGATTGACTCAAACGCATGGTTCAGTCGCACGAACCACTCAGTCGCACGGCTCAATCGCATGACAGACCCAGTCGCCTGAACTGCAGAATCGCGACTATGGTCGGGCTGAGCAGCCCCTGAGCTGCTCTAAATGTGGGTTTTACACCACAAGGACTTCCAGAAACACTCAACAAACATACACAAACATGAAACACAAGCAGAAAGACCTCACACGCACCCATACGACCTTGTGTGTTCGGGTTGAACCCGAACACCCGAAACCCTAGTTTTGGACAGCTGTGAAAAGGCAAAAAAAGAGACAACCAAAGTTGTCTACCTGCTAGAAATGAGTAGATGAGGCTGTAGGCGAAGTCTAGACGACGAAAACGAGACCACACGGGTTGGATTTGGTGCTAGAATGAAGAATATGTGTGTGTAGAGAGGATGAAGATGAAGAAGATGGTGAAAATGGTGATTAGGGCTGGTAATGGGGTATATATACCCAGCCCAAGTTTGCAAAATTACAAGTTTAGTCCCTGCACTTAACCCCCGAGTTTCTCAAATTTGGTTTGGTTGAAAAACGACTTTATTAGATGCTTTATATTAATTGTAAAAGCGCATTTAATGATATTATGACTTAAGAAATGGTTATGTTAATAACATTTTATATATATAAAAATGATATATTTGGCGGTTCGAAGATGAAAGTTTTAAATAGTTTTCAAGGTTAACACATGGTTATAACGAATACACACGCACAACGATGATAACGCACACAAGATATCCACATAAAGAGTCAAATAAGGATGAGGAATGATCGATCAAAGAATAGTTAACGGACAATCACGTTAATTGACGGACCTTAAGATGACGGATGTCACAGTATCCCCCAGTTGAGAGAATTTCATCCCGAAATTCAGTTGGAGTTAGGTCCAAGAGTGTCATCCTCGAAAAGATGTGGATATTTGAGTTTCATCTGATCTTCTCGTTCCCATGTAAACTCTTTCCCTCGTCTTGAATTCCACCTTACGCGAACAATAGGTATCCTACTGCGCTTTAGTTGCTTGACCTTTCGATCCATGATCTCAATGGGCTCCTCAACAAAATGAAGCTTTCGTCAATCTTGATTTCCTCAATTGGCACGTGAAGGGATTCATCGGCCAAACACTTCTTGAGGTTTGACACGTGAAAAGTATCATGCACACCGCTGAGTTCTTGTGGCAACCTCAACCGGTAAGCCACAGGACCGATTCTTTCAGTGATCTCGAATGGTCCAACGTATCTTGGGGCTAACTTCCCTTTCTTTCCAAATCGAACAACTCCTTTCCAAGGGGAAAATTTGAGTAATACACGATCCCCAACGTTGAATTCTAGAGGCTTCCGATGATTGTCGGCATAGCTCTTTTGGCGATCTCGCGTGGGTTTTAGTCGATCTTTGATTTGGAAAATCTTGTCTGTTGTTTCTTGAATGATCTCTGGGCCTGTTAGTTGACTTTCACCAATTTCGGCCCAACAAACGGGAGATCTGCATTTCCTTCCATACAACGCTTCAAATGGAGCACACCCAATGCTTGTATGGTAGCTGTTGTTGTAGGAGAACTCAATCAACGGTAGATGAGCATCCCAACTACCTCCAAAATCGATTACACACATTCTCAACATGTCTTCTAGCGTCTGTATAGTTCGTTCACTTTGGCCATCGGTTTGAGGGTGATAGGCGGTACTCATGTCTAATCGAGTGCCCATCGTTTTCTGTAGTGTCTGCCAAAAACATGAAGTAAATCTGCTATCACGGTCGGATATGATTGACACCGGCAACCCGTGCCGTGTCACGACCTCTTTGATGTACAATCTCGCCAACTTATCCATCTTGTAGTCTTCTCGGATAGGCAAGAAATGTGCTGATTTCGTCATTCGATCAACAATGACCCATATCGAGTCATGACAGCTGCTTGTTCTAGGGAGTTTGGCAAAGAAATCCATAGCTATGTTCTCCCATTTCCACTCGGGAATTTCAGGTTGCTGTAATAATCCCGATGGTTTCTGATGTTCAGCTTTAACTTTGGAGCACGTCAAACATCTGCTGACGTATAAGGCAATGTCTTTCTTCATGCCTGGCCACCAGTACAGATCCTTGAGATCGTGATACATCTTGTCTGCACCAGGATGAATAGAATATCGCGTCTTGTGGGCTTCATCCATGACTAAGGTTCGAACACCTCCCCATTTGGGTACCCATATACGATCCATGAAGTACTGAATACCGTCATCCTTGCGAATCATCTGTTTATCTAACCCCCGGAATTCTTCTCCCGCAAGGTTTTCTTCTTTCAATGCCTCACTTTGTGCAATTTGGATCTGAGCTTTCAAGTTGGTTTGAATGGTCAATCCCAGCGCTCGAGCACGTAGTGGTTTCACACGTTCTTTACGGCTTAAGGCATTAGCCACCACGTTAGCTTTCCCCGGATGATACCGGATTTCACAATCTTAGTCACTAAGAAGTTCTACCAAACGTCGTTGGCGCATATTAAGTTCCTTCTGATCCAGAATATATTGGAGGCTCTTATGATCAGTGAAGATGATGCATTTCGTGCCATACAGGTAATGCCTCCAAATCTTGAGTGCAAATACAGCGCCCAACTCAAGATCATGAGTGGTGTAGTTCTTTTCATGCACTTTAAGCTGTCGCGAAGCGTAGGCAATCACCTTATCCTTCTGCATTAGTACACATCCCAATCCTTGATGTGAGGCATCGCAGTATACCACAAAATCATCAGTTCCGTCTGAAAGAGACAATATGGGCGCGTTGCACAACTTCTCTTTCAATGTTTGGAACGCTTGCTCTTGTGCATATCCCCAGTCAAACTTCTTGTCTTTCTGAGTAAGCAGGGTTAATGGTTGCGCGATCTTTGAGAAATTCGCGATGAAGCGACGATAATAACCGGCCAATCCTAAAAATTGCCGTATCTCTGATGGCGTCTGGGGCGTATCCCATTTCTTCACCGCTTCGATCTTGCCGGGATCTACATGAATCCCGTCCTCATTGACCACATGACCCAAAAACTTCACTTCCCGCAACCAAAACTCACACTTCGAGAACTTGGTGAAAAGTTTCTCTTCTCGTAGCAGCTCCAGAATTGCCCGAAGGTGTTCTTAATGATCCTCCTTTGATCGGGAGTAGATAAGTATATCGTCTATGAACACGATCACGAACTTATCGAAGTAAGGTTTGCACACCCGATTCATTAGATCCATAAACACAGCTGGTGCGTTAGTCAACCCAAACGGCATGACCAAGAATTCATAGTGCCCATAACGAGTCCTGAACGCAGTCTTCGGTATGTCGTCCTCGAAAACTCTTAGCTGATGATAACCTGAACGTAGATCGATCTTTGAGAAATACGAAGCTCCCTGTAGCTGGTCAAATAAATCGTTGATCCTGGGGAGAGGATATCGGTTCTTCACCGTTAACTTATTCAGTTCACGGTAATCAATGCACATGCGGAAGTATCCATCCTTCTTTTTGACGAATAATACCGGTGCTCCCCACGGCGAATGACTCGGTCGAATAAAACCCTTCTCCAATAGTTCCTGTAACTGACTAGACAACTCTTGCATTTCGGATGGCGCTAGTCGATATGGCGTCTTCGCTACCGGTGTAGCTCCAGGAACCAACTCTATACGGAATTCCACCTGTCGTGGAGGAGGCAAACCAGACAAGTCATCTGGAAATACTTCTGGGTAATCCCGTACCACTGGAATATCCACCAGTTTCCTCTCTTCGTCTTTCTTTTCAACCACATGAGCCAGAAAAGCGTAGCACTGCTTTCGTAAACTGTGGCGTGCTTTCATGCAGGAAATAAGCTTTAAGTTCTTACCCGGTCGTTCTCCCTGAACCTTGAGTACTTCCCCGTTTGGCATAGGGATACGTACTACTTTGTCTCGACAGACAATCTCTTCTCCATTTTGCGACAACCAATCCATACCCACAATCACATCAAAACTTTCTAGCTCAAAGGGTATCAAGTCTATCTCAAAGGTATGATCCTCCAATGTTAACGAGCACTTCCTAACGATCTCATCGGCCTGAACAACCCTACCATTGGCCATTTCTATAGAGTAGCTAGTTTCTAGCCTACTAGGACTCAAATCAAGCAATTGCACAAACTCAGATGATATAAAACTATTGTCTGCTCCAGTATCAAATAATATAGATGCGAAGTGATGATTGAGTAAGTGCGTACCCGTGACACATTCGGGTCCTAACGAGCATCATTGGCTCCAATGACGAATGCACATCCCCGAGCTGCATTCCCCTGATTAGTCGGGCCTTGATTCCCAGCTATAGCCATCACCTGCTGCTGGTTATTTCCCTGTTGACCCGGTGCCCGATTCAGCCTAGGACACATGTTTCTGTAATGATCAGGGCTCCCACACTCAAAGCAATCCCTTGCATTCCCGGCGGGGTTAACCGCGTTGACGGGTGCTACAAGATTCGGCGCAGTTCTACAGTCTCTCGCCAAATGTCCCGGGCGCCTACAGTTCGCGCACACCTGGCACTGCACTCCTGGGGGATGATGATAGTTGCACCTGTCGCATTTGGGGTGCGGCCCCACATACTCTCTTTTGGCTTGAGACACGACCACAAAATTCCTGGTCGTCTTGACCCTCTTCTCAAACTTTCCGGCACTCGACCGGCTCGATTCCCCAACATCCTTTCGCTTCTCGGATCCTCTGCCCAAAACCCCAGTTCTAACCATCTCATCAGTCAAAGCGCCAGCTTTCAGAATTGCGCTTTGGATAGTCGGAGGAGCGGCTGCTGTAACCATCGCTCTAATTTGAGGCGCAAGTCCCCAAATGTACCTCTCAATCCTCTTTGATTCCGGCGTGACCAGATGCGGAACCAACCTTGCCAACTCATGAAAACGATCAGTATAAGCTGCATGCCCTGCCCCCACCATGGCATGATTTAAGAACTCATGCTCCAATTTCTGCATCTCGTTGAGAGGGCAATATTCCTCGGTGATCAACGCCTTGAATTCATCCCATGACATCTGCATCGCAGATTCTCTTCCTTTTGCTTGAACATGGGTGTTCCACCAGGTTAGGGCCTTACCCTGTAGTGAACAAGTGGCATACTTGATCCTTTGACTGTCGAGGCATTCACTGATGTCAATCACTGCCTCCATTTTTTCCTGCCACTTGGTTAGGGCTATCGCCCCACCTTTCCCGTCGAATTCCCTTGGTTTGCAAGCCACAAACTCCTTGTATGAACATCCCCGACGAGCATTAACAACTCCAGTCTCAATATCGGCAGTACCCCCTTTCCGGTCTCCTGGTTGCTTTCGTTTCCGGTCGGGTTTCCGTTTCCCGTCTCAGTTTCGATCCCACCTTGGGCTCTTTCTCCGTTGTCTCCATCATCGTTTCCACCATCCCCGTGAGGGTGGTGTTGTTGGAGTGCGTCGCTCACTTGGGCCACGATAGTAGGAATCAGTGCGGCCAACTACTGAGCGATCAGGGCTGCCATGTCGGCGTTCCCTGTTCCTTGACTGTTACTGGCAGGAGCATCATTTGTCCTTGGTGCTCTGCCTCTGCCTCTGCCTCTGCCCCTTGGGGCTTCACTCCCGCCACTATTGCTACGGGTAACTCTTCGAGGCGGCATGTTCTAATCATAGAAAAGTAAACACATAAGCTTAAATCAATTGAAAGTGTATACCCATAACATTCATCATGTCCAGTATTCCATGTCAATATCACACTTATTGTCATCACACATCGCATGCAATTCGTGCAGTTCTCGCACCATGAATTGATAATGTTTCAATGATAATCCATCACAACAGTTGTAAGTCCATGTATACAATCACGTTTAGTCTAGCGGAGGTTGTCTATTTCCTCCTCTTTCGAGGTTTCAGACATAGCCTCCTCAGGGTTAATCTCAATGTCCAAGGTCAAGCGCAATAGCATGATCTGTGAAGATCTCTTCGGGTTTAATACCTGGATCTGATAAACTAACTCGGCGCGCAGAGGGAACGGAAGATCCAATAGAAGCATCCCATAAAAGAGTGAGCACAAAGGCTCTCTCATAGGGTGGAAAGATCACATAACAAATAGATGAACAAATCAAGCAGCGAGGAACACATACACAAGATATAATATGCATACAGAGTCCTAGCATGCAAATCTACATGAAGGTTCCTAGGTTATAGTCTAGGTCAAGCGTATTGCCTAATTCTCTATAACCAATGGCTCTGATACCAATCTGTCACACCCCCGCTAAAGCGGAAACACGGGGATGTAACGAGATCGGGATCGTCATAACACATGGTAAGCGATAGAGATGAAATATAAATAAATGATGACAAGCGTGTCATGACGACACCCGACAACAAGGGGACTTGTGTCGTGTTTAGTCAATATTCACGACAACATAGCCATACGCAACATGATAATGATACACATAATCACATAAAGATGAAATTGTAATGTAAATTCCCACAACCTGAGAACAAGTTTCAAAAGATGATAATTGTTTACACATGTCAACATTGTTCAAAAGATTGTTTATCAAAACATGTTAAGTCCCAAAATGCATCCTAGGGTCTCCACTAAGGCAGCACACCTAGATTCCTGGACTTGCATGATCACCTGAAAAGATATGCTTAAAACGGTCAACATACTTGTTGGTGAGCTCGCAGGTTTAAGAAATAAAATGTAAGTGATGCTGTATAAACTAAGTGTAATGGAATACCGTGAATAGAGTTATATACACAAGTAAAATCACATGACATGAGCTTTGCAACCAAACCTAGCGACGTACACAAAGAAATTGTCGGCATATATTCACCCAAGGGCCCGTTCCTGGCGCCACTGATGGTACCAACTAGTATACCATCGAACGAGGGTGGGGGTGTCAACCCAGTAGTACTACCAACACCTAACCGTCGGTTCCCACACTGGAATTAAATAGTTGCAAAGATAGAACCACACAGCAGACCCAAGCATGTATCAAATAGTACTTGCAACACAGTATCACGTTGATTCCTTGTATGTAAAACGTCAGTAAGTTGTACAGCATTGAAAATGAGTAAGCATACTTTTCCCACAAGTTGTAAATGATTGAAATATTGTATAAGCGTAAAAAGGGGCCACGAAACTCACTTGTTAGGTGGTAAGTATGTATGATCAATGTAATCCCAAATGTTGAATGCAAATGAACAGTCAAACACCTATTGACAGTTATTGTAAGCATTAATGATATGAAATAAGCGCGCAATAATGATTGGTCGATTCGGGTCGTATCGGCTGGGTCGCGTGTAACTCACACAAGCAGACACACGTACTAGACCTTATGTAGATCCAAGTACAAGACATTGTTGCCATTGATGATGATGTTTAAGTAAAAGTCTTGTTGTTATTGAAGAAGTATTGGATATGTGTCAATAGTTATAAGTCGGTTGATCGTTGTAAAACGTTAGTTTAATTTGTTTAAAATAGTATTTGTGCCCTTTTTAGCGTTGACTTTAATATTTGTGGCCGAACAATGGCTATTGTGTTAATGTTACCTCAACATCACACGTCATACTCACACCACGCACAAAGGAGATCAAACACAACAATTACAGTCGCATGCCAAGACCAGACGCACGACTCAACCTCCATTTGCACGAATCAACCCTTAATCGTGCGAATCAGCTTCATTCGTACGATTGAACCTTCATTCGTATGACTGGCCTTCAGTCGTACCACACAACACCCAATCGCACGACTCAACCTCCATACGCACGAATCAACCTTCAATCGTGCGAATTAGCTACTTTCGTACGATTGAACCTTCATTCGTGCGATTGGACTCCAGTCGTGCGAATCACGCACAATCGCATACACTTAGTCGGTCACCTGACTCAATCGCACACAGTCATTCATACGCATGACTCAATCGCATACACTCTTTCGCACGCATGACTCAATCGCATACAAACACTCAGACGCACGACTCAGTCGCACGACATGCCTAGTCGCACAACTCAGTCGCACGATTGACTCAGACGCATGGTTCAGTCGCACGAACCACTCAGTCGCACGACTCAATCGCATGACAGACCCAGTCGCCTGAACTGCAGAATCGCGACTGTGGTCGGGCTGAGCAGCCCCCGAGCTGCTCTAAATGTGGGTTTTACACCACAAGGACTTCCAGAAACACTCAACAAACATACACAAACATGAAACACAAGCAGAAAGACCTCACACGCACCCATACGACCTTGTGTGTTCGGGTTGAACCTGAACACCCGAAACCCTAGTTTTGGACAGCCGTGAAAAGGCAAGAAAAGAGACAACCAAAGTCGTCTACCTGCTAGAAATGAGTAGATGAGGCTGTAGGCGAAGTCTAGTCGACGAAAACGAGACCACACGGGTTGGATTTGGTGCTAGAATGAAGAATATGTGTGTGTAGAGAGGATGAAGATGAAGAAGATGGTGAAAATGGTGATTAGGGCTGGTAATGGGGTATATATACCCAGCCCAAGTTTGCAAAATTACAAGTTTAGTCCCCGCACTTAACCCCGAGTTTCCCAAATTTGGTTCGGTTGAAAAACGACTTTATTAGATGTTTTATCTTAATTGTAAAAGCGCATTTAATGATATTATGACTTAAGAAATTGTTATGTTAATAACATTTAATATATATAAAAATGATATATTTGGCGGTTCGAAGATGAAAGTTTTAAATAGTTTTCAAGGTTAACACATGGTTATAACGAATACACACGCACAACGATGATAACGCACACAAGATATCCACATAAGAGTCAAATAAGGATGAGGAATGATCGATCAAAGAATAGTTAACGGACAATCACGTTAATTGACGGACCTTAAGGTGACGGATGTCACACAGAGGCAGTGAACACTACCTGTTATGTGCAAAACAGAGTTTTAGTGGTTAAGACACATGGTAAGACTCCTTATGAACTTTGGCACAAGAGAAAACCTTTTATTGGTTTTCTCAGGTCATTTGGATGTCCTTGCATCATCTTGAATACCAAAGATCAAATTGCCAAGTTATCTGAGAAATCAGATGATGGACACTTTATTGGATACTCTTCTCAAGCTAAAGCTTATAGAGTATACAATCTCAGAACTAGAGTAGTTGAGGAGTCAGCCAATGTGACTTTCAATGAGCACACTCCCAGTGTGAAAGGTTCTGGTCGGGATTGGTTATTTGTTCTTGATTTAGTTACCAACTGTTTTAACAAATCTTGTGAGAATGTTTCAGGATCTACAGATATATTACCAACAGGTGATCCTGACCCAAGATTTGAGCTTAGAAGACCTTCAAGTTACACATCTTCAGCTCCAGTGGTAACTATTCCTGCAAATGAAGCCTTTACCAGCACATCAATGACAAATCATGCTGATGCTTCTAGGTGCCTTCAAATTCCAGCTTAGGGGCACAAAACTCAGAAGAAGGAGCTTCAAATGTTGGAGAAAATGGTGGTGGTGAAAGTGATCAAGAATTTCTTAATGCTGATAACCACTGCATTGAAGACTACATCAATGATGTCACACACTCATTGGATCAAGTCAATCTTGATAAGTGTGGTGATGTGGAGGGTGAATCTTCTTTGCCAGATCAAAAATTTTCAAATCTAGATCTGTCTAAGCAACTTGCTGTGATCCCTCAGCTAAGAATCCACAAGTCTCATCCTACCACAAACATCATTGGAGAGGTTGATTCAGGGGTGAGAACAAGAGGACAAACCCATAAAGCAAATGTTTGTCTTCACTCTTGTTTCTTGTCCCAGATAGAGCCAAAGAAAATTGATGAGGCTCTAAACGATGGAAGTTGGGATGAAGCTATGCAAGAGGAGCTGCTTCAATTCAAAAGGCAAAAGGTTTGGAACCTATGTCCTCTTCCTTAAGGGAAGACTACCATAGGAACCAAATGGGTTTTTAGGAACAAGAAGGATGATAGAGGACTTGTCATCAAAAACAAGGCAAGACTAGTTGTTCAAGGATATACTCAAGAAGAAGGAATTGACTACACAGATGTTTCTGCTCCTGTGGCAAGACTTGAAGCTGTTAAAATATTCCTAGCTTTTGCTGCATCTAATAATTTTAAGGTCTACCAACTTGATGTCAAGTGTGCTTTTTTTATGGGGTGATTAATGAAGAGGTGTATGTCAGACAACCACCTGGGTGTGCAGATCCTGATCATCCTGATTATGTCTGCAGGCTTGATAAAGCTCTTTATGGGCTGCACCAAGCACCAAGAAAGTGGTATGAGACTCTATCTCAGTATCTCTATCAACATGGCTACAAAAGAGGTACTATAGATGGAACTCTCTTCATCAGAGGAACAGGAAATGACATAATGCTAGTTCAAGTATATGTATATGACATTATGTTTGGGTCAACTAATCCAAAGCTCTGCAAAGCCTTTGAGAAGCTGATGAAGGACAGGTTTGAATTGAGTGCCATGGGGGAACTCAATTTCTTTCTAGGAATTCAAGTGAAGCAAGTTGACAATGACATCTTCATAAGTCAATCAAAGTATGTACAAGACATACTTAAAAGGTTTAACATGACTGATTGTAAGGTTGCTAAGACACCCATAGCTAGAAATCACTCCCTTGGACCTGATCTTGAGGGGCAGTGTGTTGATGAACATCTCTATAGGGCAATGATTGGGTCTCTTATGTACCTCACAGCTAGCAGGCCAGATATCATGTTTGCTACATGCATTTGTGCAAGATATCAAGCCAACCCCAAGATGTCACACCTGGTCACTATCAAAAGAATTTTAAGATATCTCAAAGGTGCTCCATCACTTGGCCTTTGGTATCCAAAGAATTCTGACTTTAATCTGTATGCTTATATAGATAGTGACTATGTTGGTTGCAACATGACTGCAAAGTCTATATCAGGGGGATGTCAATTTCTTGGTGGAAGAGTAGTCTCCTGGCAATGCAAGAAACAATCCTGTGTGTCTGCATCAACTGCTGAGGCTGAATACATTGCTGCTGCAAGTTGCTGTGCTCAAGTGCTTTGGATTCAACATCAGATGCTGGACTATGATTTAACTTTAAAGAGACTCCCATCCACATAGACAACAATAGTGCTATCTCCATCACAGAGAATCCTGTGCAGCACTCAAGGACAAAGCATATTAATATCAGGTATCATTTGGTTAGAGATAACTTTGAAAAGGGATTAATCAAACTAGTCAAAGTTAACACGAATGAACAATATGCTGATCTGTTCACCAAAGCTTTTGATGAGCAGAGATTTAAATATCTTGTATAAGCTATTGGGATGATTAACTTTGAATAGCTTTTCTTAAAACTTAATCATATTTATTTCTAAATCCCGTGTGTCCTAAGTTGTCTATTATATCACCTTCATAAGCCCTTGTTTTCTTTGGAAGAAAATCTTTTCAAAAGACTTTTCTTAGATTTTTGAAAATCTTGATCTCTTCGGAAGATTCAAAATTACCTTCGAAAAAAGTTTATGTCTTAGTAAACAAATAATTGCTTCAGTGATTTTACCTTCGGAAGAAATTTCTGAAATATCTTCCGAAGCTTAAAATCAACTTAAGTACTTTGTATGTTTTCAAAGAACAAGTTTCTTCCAAAAGAAACTTACCTTCGGAAGTATTTATTCTTCTTAGAATAAAAATCTCTAAGTGTAAAATTCTCTTCCGAAGCAAAATTCTCAAAAACCTTTGAAATCTCTTCCGAAGCCAATTTGCCTTCGAAAGCTTTTTCTTCAGAACTTCCGAAGCAAATAACCTTCGGAAGATATCTCGACTTCCAAGAAAACTACTTTTTGGGCAAAAGTAAACTATTTTTCAGAGGTGGGACCGATATCCGGATTTCAAAGTTTATCCTCTTTCATTAACTTTGTCTCAAATCCTTTTCACATAAAAGCCCAACGGTTCCCCCCTCTTTCACTATCTTCCTCAATTACACTATTCCTTAAACCTACATTCTCCCAAACCGCCTTTTGTTCTTCACCTTTCTTCATCCTTAAGCTTCTAAAATGGCCAACCTAAACCTCAGAAACAACATAGATTTCTCCATGCAACTTCATAGGCAACATAACCAAGTTGCTCTGTTAAGCTCTGAAAAAGATGAAAGTTTCTTAGAGATTTGCCGTTTCTTAGCTCTATCAAACTACTCCACCTCCCTAACCATTGATCATACTCTATATGAGGATCATCTGCTTGAATTTTGAAAGACCTACCAAGAGGTCATTATGGATGGGGAGAAGGCACTGTGTTGGATGTAGAAAGGCTGGTGCAACCAAAACCAAATCACTTAGACTATTTTGGTACAACTAATAAAGGACTTTCGAAGCTAAGTGTGGAACTTCCGAAGGAAAAAGGAGCTCTTCCGAAGACAAAGTGTAAAACTAACTTCCGAAGGAAAACTCCAACTTCCGAAGACAAAGTATTTACTTCCGAAGATCAAAACTTAAAGTGAAAGATCAGAAGTCAACTTCCAAATTATGAAAGAAGTCCTCAAGCCTCGGAAGTACAGAAGCCTCTTTCGAAGTATAAGTGGCTTTGGAAGAACTTGTTTTTCCGAAGCCAACTTACCTTCGGAAGACACTACTATTATCCAGTGGACATAAGTATGGTCTCCCTGACACTCCGCTGCAGACCTCTGAGATACTACATGGCGTTTTCTCAAAAGCCATGTAGTTGACCATACTTTATTCCACTGTTTACCTTCATAAGTTAGTACAGTTGCCAACTTTAGTTGGTGACAAAAGTTAAGTCATGGACATGTCATGACTATTATATCTTAGGTAATACTTTATCTAAGATACCTTAACTTTAGCATTGTAGTATATGCTTTAGTCTTAGGTTTCCAGCTGGTAATAAAGTATATCCGGCTGTAGGATTTAGT
This sequence comes from Flaveria ramosissima, assembly GCA_025215565.1. Classification (NCBI taxonomy): domain Eukaryota; kingdom Viridiplantae; phylum Streptophyta; class Magnoliopsida; order Asterales; family Asteraceae; genus Flaveria; species Flaveria ramosissima. The sequence goes on from CM046035.1 coordinate 19,354,796, forward strand.
ATATATAGTTTCTCATTGTAACTCATGTTCTATGCTTGTAAGAGTCTTGTAATACTTTGAGTTGAGAAGTAATGTATACAAGTGCCTTGAAAATTATTTCTGTGTGTTCTTTGCTACTTATTATATTAATATCAACTCTTATAAAAGACTCTACTTCATCTGATTTGAGTGTTATATAAGTGAGTTTGAGAGAAATCCAAGTGTTTAAGTGACAAACCCAATCCTGCAATTGGTAGCAGAGCTTTTTAGGCTCTTGATTATGAGATCTTACCATCCTAATCAACTTGTTTTTCACTCCTCCTTACACCACACTCCAAATGGCCCTCAACAAATCTGAAGTAGAGATGGGGACGATGACCAAAACACCCATCATCACCCCTAAAAACTTCAGGTCATGGAGCAGACGAATAGAAGGCTTCATCAGGTATCAAGATAGCAAGTTGTGGCAATCTATTGTCAATGGCCCGTATAAGCCAAAGGTAGCTGGTGGAAACGGTGCCATGATTGAGAAAGCTGTTGAAGATTATTCTGATGAGGACCGGAAGAAGCTGGACATTGATAGCAATGCTATGACTGTTCCTGCAATTCCCAACTCCATCATGGTGGGGTTTGAACATTGCAAGTCAGCCAAATAACTGTTCGATGCGCTTGCTCAAATGTATTCTAGCTCAAATGACTCCAAGAAGGACTCATTGAAGCAGCAGTTCGAGAACTTCACCTACGTTGCTGGAGAAACACTCAGCCAGCAATACTTCAGGTACATGGATCTCATTTCTTCCCTTTAGTCTGTGGGAATTGCTCATAAACTTAGAGATCTTATAAGAAAGTTCATGATTGCATTACCCAATGAGTGGACATTCTACTGTGTCTCTATCAAAAGAACAGAGAACCTGAATACACTCACCATGACCGAACTCTATGGCATCCTTGATGGATACCGTTTGGAAATGGAGAATAAGAGAGGTCATCAGACAAGCAGACCCTTGAGTCTTCCTGCTAGCAACGCTTTAATGGTTGCTGAAGGCTCAAAAAACCTCCTAGCCTCAACAATACCTGACTTACACCCAGCAGCCATCTTGTTCTTTTGGGCCATACATCACATTTCCTGAGACTCCAAGGTCTTAACAAGCTCAGCAAAGTTCCTTTCAGGACAACTGTGCTTTTGTCTCAGGAAGTGGACACTCAAATGATTATCAATATTGCTTTGATGATCTAGAGTGCTTCAGCCCAAATGACGTGGAATACGTGGACATAGTCCAACAAATGGCTCTATTAACCTACAGAGCAAAGAAGTTCTTCAAGAGAACTGGAAGGCAATTTCCCCAGAACCCAATCAACAGCAAATTTGGGTTTGACAAAACCAAAGCCAAATGTTACAACTGTAACAAACTTGGTCATTTTGCAAGGGAATGCAAGGCTCCTAAGTCTAATCCGGGAACCCCACAGGCCTCCACACATCCTTCTACACCAAAGCCCACTAGAAAGTCAACAGAAACAACTGCAATGGCTCAAGAAGTTGACTGGAGCTTTATGGTACAGGATGTGACTCCTGCTCAAGCACTCATGGCCGGAACATATGAAAATAAGGTATATGAACATCTCTGTACTCCTGCCTGTATTGCTAAGGTTAAATTGTATCAGGACTACAATATGGAGATTAAATCCAACATTGAGTCTTTAAATGTTTTAAAATCTGATTTTAAGAGGGTTGAATCTGACTATCCAAGAAAAATTGAGGAGTTAGAGAAAACTATGTCCCTATTAAAACACGAACATACAAACTATAAGACTCAAATAAAGGATTTAATATCCAAATTGACTGAGGCTCAAGCCCAGCTTGTCACAGCTGAGGCTCAAGCCTGGAAGTATGCTATTTCCGAGCAAAACTTCCAAGCTATTCTTGCATCATCCTCTAACTCAAAACTTTGTTACCAAAACAAAGGTGGGTTGGGAGCCAATGAAATTGCTCCACCACACGCCTATGAGTCTATAAGACAACCAAGGTGTGGTACTGAAAAGAGCAAGAGGTTCCATCTGCTGACCCACCTTCTCATGAGTCAAAGAATGATGCAACCATGGAGACCATCATAGGGAAGAACCAGGTAATTATACCCTCTCCTACCAATGATGATCAAACCCTGCCCACCAAAGCCAGAAGAAGCAGAGCTAAGGCAGCCAGAAAAACTGCCAAGAAAGTGGCTGAGTCTAAGCTGAAGATAGACCCAAAGCAAAAAGGTGTATTCATCTCAGCTGGATTCCAGGTGGTTGGAAACTCTGATTCAGGAAAGGGGTGTAGTACCAGCACTCCTGTCCTACCAAAGGATCAGAAGTTAAAGGGAAAGGTTGCTGATGAAGAGAAAAAGAACAAGAAACAGCAATCCTCAAATTCCCAAAAGATTAACATTGCATGCATAATGTGTGGTCTGCAAAACCACATGGCCAAAGATTGTTACTACAATCCTGCTAGCACACATTATGCAAATAATGTTAAAAAGGAAGGAGTTAGGGAAGGTTTCTCATTTGGACCATACCAAATGGTTCAAGTGATGAAAAAGGGAAAGCTTGTTTCCGAAGCAAGGTTGCTTTCGGAAGAAGGTCCTTCTTCCGAAAGGAAAAAGGCTTCGAAAGCTAAAGCTATCAAGGCTCAAAAGAATAAAAGAGTCCCTTTGAGACTATCCCAGAAGAAGACTGCTTCGGAAGAAAAGGTGGTGAAGGCTTCTTCCGAAAAGAAAGAAGCTTCAGAAGAATGCCAAGCTGCAAAAGCTTCAAATAGGTCATCCTCCATGATCAACCAAGGGATGGAATGGAAGATGAAGGAAGATGCTGTAGCCCAAACCTCTTCTTCAAAGACATCCATTGAACCCCATGCATAAATTTTGGTTCAATTATGTCACTATCATTGGAAGCACCCAAGACCAACAAGGCTTGGGTTTCCAATCAAAACGAATCATCTCATCTTATGTGCATGGACATCCATATGACAAGAATAACAATGTTTGGATTGTGGATAGTGGATGCTCCAGGCACATGACAGGGAACAGATCTCTCCTTCAACAATTTCAACATTATGATAGAGGTGCTGTCCAGTTTGGAGGTGAGGCCGGAGGATATATTTCTGGCAGAGGAAGTATATCCAACGGAAAATTAAAGGTTGACAAAGTTAACTTTGTCAAACAGCTTGAACACAACCTATTAAGTGTTTCTCAATTCTGTGATCAAAAACATCAAATGCTCTTCACAGAACATGAGTCCATAATCCTCAAACCCGGGATGACAATTCCTCAGGAATTGGTGCTTTTTAGATCTCCCAGTAAAGGGGATATGTACAAGCTGGATATGAATAATGCTTTCCTAATGGGAGAAGTATCATGCTTTCTTTCCAAAGCTGATGGTGATGAGTCAACACTATGGCATAACTGAATATGTCATGTAAATTTTAAGACAATGAATAAATTGGCTAAAAATAACTTGGTACATGGTTTGCCTAAAAAGGATTTTTTCTACAAAGATAACTGTGTTGCATGCCTGAAAGAGAAGCAACACAGGACATCTCATAAATCCAAAGTTGTTAACTCCATCACCACTCCATTACACTTATTGCACATGGATCTATTTGGTCCCACAAGTATAATGAGCATTGGAAGGAAATCATATTGCCTTGTGATTGATGATGATTTTACTAGATTTACATGGGTATTCTTTTTAAGAACCAAAGATGAAACTGCTAAAACTTTGAAATCTTTTATTCTTAAAATAGAAAATCAAATTGATCACAAGGTTAAAATAATTAGAAGTGATCAAGGGACTGAGTTTAAGAACCACGTTCTTGACTCATTCTGTAACTCAAAAGGGATTGCCAGACAATATAGTGCTCCTAGAACTCCTCAACAAAATGGTGTTGCTGAGAGGAGAAATAGGACACTTATTGAGGCTGCTCGGACTATGTTAGCTGATTCAAAGCTACCTCTAACATTCTGGGTAGAGGCAGTCAGCACTGCATGCTATGTGTAGAACAGGGTCCTTGTAGTAAAGCCACATGGAAAAACCCCTTATGAGCTACGGAACAAGAGGCCACCGTTCATTGGCTTTCTAAGGTCCTTTGGAAGCAGGTGTTACATACTTAACACAAAAGACAATTTGGCAAAATTTGCTGAAAAGTCGAATGATGCCATCTTTGTTGGATATTCCTCTAACTCTAAAGCTTACAGAGTTTATAACATTAATAATCAACAATTTGAGGAATCTTTCAACATTGTAGTTAATGAGCACACTCCTTGTGTTAGGGGAAATGACCCTAATCATATATTTGATTTAGAATTGTTTCCAAACTATTCTAAACCATCTTGTGAGAATGTTTTAGCTGGAACAGGTGCTCAAAGTGATTCTGATGATGACCAACTATTTGAGCTTCCCAGACCTATTCCAAGTTCTCGAAGAGTTGCAACAAATCAAGTTCCCACTATTGGTAGATCTGATAGTATAACCATCTCAAAAGATAGTGGAGCTTTAACAAGCGGTTCACCTGTTGACTCTCAAACCTCTTCAGGTGACCCTGCACAACACCAAGCTGATGAAAGCAACATCTTGAAGGAATAGGCAACTGTTAATGCTGCTTCACAACAAACAAATGATGATGTTTCTTTTTCATTCAATCAGTCCTCGTTGAATGAGTTTGAAACAGCAGCTGGACCAAGTGTTCAAGCTCCTGAGCAAAATATGTCGAATTTGGATTTATCTTTCAAGTGGAGGTAATTCCTAGACTTAGGATTCATAACACTTATCCAGCTGAGAACATCATAGGGGAAGTCTCTGAAGGCGTGAGAACAGGAGGACAAACTCACAATGAGAATGTCTGCTTGTACTCATGCTTTTTATCCCAAATGGAACCCAAGAAGGTGGAAGATGCCTTGAAACATAGTAGCTGGGTTGAATCAATGCAAGAGGAGCTGCTTCAATTCAAAAGACAAAAGGTTTGGAACCTATGTCCGCTACCATCTGGTCAAGTACCTATAGGCACTAAATGGGTTTTCAGAAACAAGAGAGATGATAGAGGCTTGATTATCAAGAACAAAGCAAGACTGGTGGTTCAAGGATACACTCAAGAGGAGGGAATCGATTATACTGATGTCTTTGCACCTGTTGCAAGACTTGAGGCAGTTAGGATCTTCCTTGCTTACCAAAGGTCTTTCTCTAAAATTTTATCTAAGTATGAATTCTTCCGAAGAGGAATTAACCCTCGGAAGATATTTTCCATATCTTCCGAAACAAATTCCTCCCAGGATAATTTTCTTCTCGGAAGAGTTGTTAAGTCTCGGAAGAAGCGATTGATTTCATATCAGATCTACTTCCGAAGCTTGTAACATTCTCCATTCGGAAAGCAACATATACTCTCGGAAGTAAAAACTTTACATTCGGAAGTAAATTTGCCTTCGGAAGAACATTACCTTCGGAAAAGCTTTATACACGGAAGAAAGATTTTACTGTGTAACGGAAATCTTTTGGGCCCCACTCTGTAAAAAGAAAAGATTTTGTTAATGATGTCGGATTATTTAAATGGATTAACCTTACTTCCCATGTCACATCATCCACTGAAACCTCCCATCATCTTATCCAAACCCCCTTTAAACCGCCATTCCACCCGTTTAAATACCTCAGGCTAATCACTTTCATCTTTTTTACCAAAATTACTGCCCTAAAAGCTTTCTTCATCTTCAATTTACCCAATTCCGAACTATCTTCTTGCAACTTTCTCAAATGGCACTTAACGCTCAGCACAACCAAGTTGCACTCCTTGATTCTTCAAGGGATGCCGACTTCTCAGATATCATCTCCTTTCTAACCTAATCTTCTTACTACACTGCCCTGACTGTTAACCAACGGTTTACTCAAATCATATGTCTGAATTTCGGGCAAACGGTCAAATTGAAACCCTAAATGGGGTTCGTGTCATTAGATCGAGCATCTGTGGCCAAGAGTTGGTCATTTCTGAACAAATCATCAGGGAGCATCTAGAGCTTCATGATGAGGGCGCTCCTACAGAATTCCCCAAAGCAGATTTGGACAACACTTATATCCAAATGGGATATGGTGGAGATATTAGCAGGTCAACCGTCTACAAATTCAACTTCTCTTACAACTGGAAGTTCCTGCTACATGTAGTTCTTCACTGCTTGTCCAACAAATCTGGGGGATGGGATCAAATCCCATATGAACTTGGGTGCCTAGTTCATGACTTGGCGAGAAGCCTCCGCTTCAACTACTCAAGATTTGTGTTGACCAATCTCATGGGAATCCTTCAACGGGACACATTCTTCATGTATCCTAGGTTTCTCCAGCACATAATCAATTGTGAGCTGGACCAGAGCAAGCTTGTCTGCACAGCTGCTCTGATTGTTCCTCAAATGAGGCCAGCCATCTTCAGGTATGATTGAGCCAATGACTCCTGGTGACATCCCTGTTAATCCCACATGTGATGAACCCACACCAGCAACTACCCTCACTTTGCCAAATCTACCTTCTCCACCCATTACCATCACTTATCAAAGACGCCCCAAACGAACCCTTGTTCAATCTTCTCTGATTGAACAAGCTCCTCCTGTTCTACCCAAAAAGTCTAGAGTGGAACAATGGGCTTCTACTCAGCTGAGGTCCAACCATCCTTCACAATTGACCTCAATATGGGTCTTGAGTCTCATCAGTCTTAGACCCATGAGCCCGAAACCCAAGCTGAAAACCCTCAGGGAGAGTCTTTATACTCCTCTGAGCAGCCAAAAAGGGACAGCCCCATCATAGGCTTAATGCCTTTAGACATTGATCAAAGTCCCCGGTCACTAGGTTTTACTTCCATATCCTTTACTGACCTATTAATCGGAGCTGATGAAGAGATTATGTCTCTTCAGGGCAATGAAGTTGATCCACAACACCCTCTCAAGGATCAACAGAGCCCAGAGAGATCTCTTATCTCTAGCCCCCATCAGTGAGCCTTTACTGAGGTGAGTCCCAATGATGTGGAGGGAACTCATGTAGATTCAGCTGCCACTACTGAAGGAGCCTCAAGGGATCCTCAGGACAGTGGTAACATTACTGAGACTGAATCTACGACAACTATGCCCTTTGATGACTATGAAAGAGACATCATTGAACAAGGGAAACCAGGGCGCCAAGAAACCACATCTGGTGGTAAGGATGAACATACAAGGTATGTTACCTCATCTCCCCATGATTCTTCAAAAAAAGATGAGGGAAGACTGCAACTCACCATTGAAGACCTACTTTCTAAAGTCTCAAATGTTGAATCTAAGGTTAGCACTTTAGAGGATAGGTCTGCCACTCAGCAACTTGAGATTGAAAATCTCAAGGCCAAAATAGGTGAGAAACAGATTGAGAGGTCTGTTAGGCACGTACCAATTCAGGTCTCTTTGACCTCTTCCTCTAGCTTATCAAGCTCTCAGGATGATGCTACCAAAAAGGAGGAGAGTGTTCAGGGACAAAGCCAAAGACAAGAGGAGCCACAAAGTCAAGCTCTCACTTCCCTAAGCTCAAAATATCCTATGCAACAAGCTTTAGTTTTTCCTGAGCCTCCTACAGTTGTAATTCAAATGGATCAAAGGATGCTCCAATATCTCAACAGGTTCTTCAACAAGTTCTTGTTGGAATCTCTTATTGTACAACCAAGTCCTGATCTGTCTGTGATCTACTTCAGAGCTCAAGAGCTTCAGATGTTAAATGCACCTTCTACCACTATTGAGGAAATTGGTCAACCTAAGGTCCAAGTGGAACCAGAGATTAACTTTGAAGGGGAAACAAGGACTGATGGCCCAGCAACTGAGACAGTTGGGACAGATAGTGCATTCTCACAGACTTCTGAAGCATAAGTTAAAGCCTCGGAAGAACAATTTCAATCTTCCGAAGCTGAGATTGCAGCTGCGGAAGGACTATTCTCCTTATCTGATGATCTAATAGTCACAGATGCAATCCTAGAACTTGCATCTGAGGTTAATAGGGATGATTTTCTCACCAAACCCCTAGCTCAAACATCAGTATTAACTCCAGGTTCCATCTCTACTACTCAACCTGAACCTTCCATCCAAGAACCCCCAGAGTCTAGCACTTCCGAAGACATCAAAGGAAAAAGGAAGATGACTAAGGAAGAGCTTCAGGAGGAAGAAAGGTTAGAAAAACTCAAAAGAAAAGGTAGACTTCCAACTGGAAAACTGCTAGCTGCCAGTAGCAAAGCAGCTGCAGCCAATCAGGAGGCAATCAAGAATAAAAGAAGAGTAGAGATCATTGATAGACTTGTCAGTCTAGGAGCTGCGAGTGAAGATGTACTCCTGCTACCACTAGAGGAGTTAGTTGAGCTGGAAAAGGCAACTTTGCGGCAAAAAGAGCAAAGAGAAGAGGCAGTAAGGTTGGCCTTAGAGGAAGAAAGGGAGAGGAAAGAAAGAGAAGCTGATTAGCAGCTCAGGAGGGAAAGGATAACTTTCCTAACCTCCAGAGCTTTCTCTCTAGAAGAATTATCTCCACACAACAATGATACGATCTTATGGCTCTTCAACAAAGAGCAAGATCAAATGGAGAAAGAAAAAGAAAGATGCCATTGAAAAGCTGATGCTGAAGAAGAAGGAAGAGGAAGCAGGACTAGCTGCTGCCAAGAAGATAGGTGAGAAGGTCTGGATGAAGAGCTATCTCCAGTCTCATGGCTTCTCTGGCAGGCAGGTGGGTCCTATGTCTGAAAAGACCCTCCAGCGACATGTCAGTGACATAAAGGTTGACATTCGCTCGGTGAAGAGGAAGGACATGTACAGAAGGGGACAAGGGATGATTTTCAAATCAACTACTCAACCCCAACTTCAAACCCAACCACAACCTGAACCAATTCCCTTTCTATTCCTCATCAAAACTGAACCAACCACTGAACCATACACCCCTGAACCTACACCATCACTCCTACCAACCTCTTCACCTTAACCACCTAAACTACCCATCCTCCAACCCAAAACACTAGCCAGAACCCAAACACCTCAACCTACCCAACAACCCCTCAAACCATCCCCTCAACCTTCTAAACATCTCCCCTTAGAGGAGTACAAGGCAATCAAGATAAAGCTCATCAATTGCACAACCCTGAGCGACATCTCCTGTGAGGAGGATTCAGTCAATTTGACTTATGTTGATGGATCCTCATGCTCCCTCATTAGAGATCAATTTCTTGATCTACCCAAAGGAACATTGGACCAAAGCTGCAAATCTCATTGGCCTCAATTCAGACACTTTGAACGAGGAAGAAAAGAAGTTAAGGAGAAGGCTGGTGACTCTGCTGGATACCAAGAAAGGTGACCGGGTGCCAAGACAACCTCTTCAACCTAGGAAGAAGATCATCCAGTGGAGGTTCGAAGACTCTTCTCACAACTTTTTTGTTGAAAGAGAAAATGGAGAGCTCAACAGGCTAAGTGCCTCATCTCTGCTACACTTAAGCAGATTTGATATTGTCGAGTTAGGAGAGAAGCCATTCTCCAACCCTTCAAACTCCGATGTAGCTGCTCATATTAGAAATCATCTAGGCAGTCTTCATATGGCCGAGCTAACTGCTTGGACCAAAGTTGAAGAAGAATTGAAACTGAGAGAGGAGGAGAAAAGGAAGGGATCAACAACCAAAGGCAAAGCCTTTCTACAAATGGTTGAAGGTCCTGAACTTGAATCCATAGTTAGATGGGAGTATGACTATAACTCCCGTCAACTAACTCTTTTCAGGGGGCCGCAACAGAGGGTACATGTCATTCAGAGTGATAGACTGGATCTCCTATCTACTAATGACTTGTACAAGCTTCTTAGCACCACTTCAGGGAAGAACAAGGAAACAGACAAATATCTTCTGTCTCTGGTGTTGAAAGTTTTGAAAAGCATAAGCAAGTGATGTTTTGGTAGCATCAGCCTAGGGGAAGTTTGTTGGATCTAGAAAGCTGGTGCAACCAAAACCAAACCACTTAGACTATTTTGGTACAACTAATAAATGACTTCTGAAGCTAAGTGTGGAACTTCCTAAGGAAAAATGAGCTCTTCCGAAGTCAAAGTGTAAAACTAACTTTCGAAGAAAAACTCCAATTTCCGAAGACAAAGTATTTACTTCCGAAGATCAAAACTTAAAGTGAAAGATCAGAAGTCAACTTTCGAAGTATGAAAGAAGTCCTCAAGCCTCGGAAGTACAGAAGCCTCTTCCAAAGTATAAGTGGATTTGGAAGAACTTGTTCTTCCGAAGCCAACTTACCTTCGGAAGACACTACTATTATCCAGTGGACATAAGTATGGTCTCCCTGACACTCCGCTGCAGACCTCTGAGATACTGCATGGCGTTTTCTCAAAAGCCATGTAGTTGACCATACTTTATTCCACTATTTACCTTTATAAGTTAGTACAGTTGCCAACTTTAGTTGGTGACAAAAGGTAAGTCATGGACATGTCATGACTACCATATCTTAGATAATACTTTATCTAAGATACCTTAACTTTAGCATTGTAGTATATGCTTTAGTCTTAGGTTTCCAGCTGGTATCAAAGTATATCCGGCTGTAGGATCTAGTATATATAGTTTCTCATTGTAACTCATGTTCTATGCTTGTAAGAGTCTTGTAATACTTTGAGTTGAGAAGTAATATATACAAGTGCCTTGAAAATTATTTCTGTGTTCTTTGCTACTTATTATATTATTATCAACTCTTATAAAAGACTCTACTTCATCTGATTTGAGTGTTATATAAGCTGTTAGAATATTCCTAGCTTTTGGTGCATCCAAGAATTTCAACGTCTAACAACTTGATGTCAAGTGTGCTTTTCTTTATGGGGTGATTGATGAAGAGGTATATGTCAGACAAGCAACTGGGTTTGCAGATCATGATCATCCTGATTATGTCTGCAGGCTTGATAAAGCTCTATATGGGCTGCACCAAACACCAAAAGTGGTATGAGACTCTATCTCAGTATCTCTGTCAACATGGCTACAAAAGAGGTACTAAAGATGGAACTCTCTTCATCAAAGGAACATGAAATGACATAATGCTAGTTCAAGTATATGTAGATGACATTATCTTTGGGTCAACTAATCCAAAGCTCTGCAAAGACTTTGAGAAGCTGATGAAGGACAGGTTTGAAATGAGTGCCATGGGGGAACTCAATTTCTTTCTAGGAATTCAAGTGAAGCAAGTTGACAATGGCATCTTCATAAGTCAGTCAAAGTATGTACAGGACATACTTAAAAGGTTTAACATGACTGATTGTAAGGTTGCTAAGACACCCATAGCCAGAAATCACTCCCTTGGACCTGATCTTGAGGGGGAGTGTCTTGATGAACACCTCTATAGGGAAATGATTGGGTCTCTTATGTACCTCAAAACTAACAGGCCAGATATTATGTTTGCTACATGCATTTGTGCAAGATATCAAGCCAACCCCAAGATGTCACATCTGGTCACTCTCAAAAGAATTTTAAGATATCTCAAAGGTGCTCCATCACTTGGCCTTTGGTATCCAAAGAATTCTCACTTTAATCTGTATGCTTATACAGATAGTGACTATGTGGTTGCAACATGACTGCAAAGTCTACATCAGGGGGATGTCAATTTCTTGGTGGAAGAGTAGTCTCTTGGCAATGCAAGAAACAATCCTGTGTCTCTGCATCAACTGCTGAGGCTGAGTACATTGCTGCTGCAAGTTGCTGTGCTCAAGTGCTTTGGATTCAAAATCAGATGCTGGACTATGGATTTAATTTTAAAGAGACTCCCATCCACATAGACAACAATAGTGATATCTCCATCACAAAGAATCCTGTGCCACACTCAAGGACAAAGCATATTAACATCAGGTATCATTTGATTAGAGATAACTTTGAAAAGGGATTAATCAAACTAGTCAAAGTTAACACAAATGAACAATATGCTGATCTGTTCACCAAAGCTTTTGATGAACAGAGATTTAAATATCTTGTATCAGCTATTGGGATGATTAACTTTGAATAGCTTTTCTTAAAACTTAATCATATTTATTTCTAAAAGATGTGTGTCCTAAGTTGTCTATTATATCACCTTCATAAGCCCTTGTTTTTTTTGGAAGAAAAATCTTTTCAAAAGACTTTTCTTAGATTTTTGAAAATCTTGGTCTCTTCAGAAGATTCAAAATTACCTTCGGAAGTAGTTTATGTCTTAGTAAACAAATAATTGCTTCAGTGATTTTACCTTCGGAAGAAATTTCTGAAAAATCTTCCGAAGCTTAAAATCAACCTAAGTACTTTGTATGTTTTCGAAGAAAAAAGTTTCTTCACAGGAAACATAATCAAGTTGCTATGTTAAGCTCTGAGAAAGATGAAAGTTTCTCAGAGATTTGCCGTCTCTTAGCTCTATCAAATTACTCCACCTCCCTAACCATTGATCCTACTCTCTATGAGGATCATCTGCTTGAATTTTAGAAAACCTGCTAAGAGGTCATTATGGATGGGGAGAAGGCACTGTCTGCCACAGTGCAAGGGAGGACAATCTTCATCACTCCGGCCATCATAAACACTCATTTGCAGCTGGATGATGAAGAAGGTGAGTTGTCCTTCCTATAGGAAGCTGTAAATCATTCCTCTGAGCAGATGGACTCTGAGGGAGATTTCTCTGTAAAGACCTTGAGGAAAGGGAAGGTCTCATCCTAGTGGAAATACCTGCTTCATGTGGTTATCCACAGCTTGTCAAACAAGCATGGAGGGTGGGACCAGATTCCTGAGGATCTCTCCTTCATAGTACATGGAATGTTTCAAGGGGTCATGTTCAGGTACTCTCAATTTGTTTATACAAATTTGCTTGCTAACTTGGACTCCTTAGAGTATTATATGTTTCCTAGATAAGTTCAACACATTCTCAACTGTGAACTGGGCTCACAGTTGAGGGAAACAGATAATATTTTTAAATTGGGACAGATGAAGCCCGACATCTTTAAAATTATGAAGAAGCCAATTGTAGGCTTCTCAGGGGCAGAAACAGCCCTAGTCCCAAAAATGTTAGAGCTCATTGCTCAAGGTGACAACCTAGCAACACAAGCTAGTGTTGAACCCACACCCTCTACCTCTCAACCACCAAAAAGGCCCAAAGTCACCCTCACCTACCAAAGAAAATCCAAACGAACCCCTGCTCAAGCTATTAAGTCTGTCCAGGCCCCCATATATTCACCCATACAAAAGGAAGTGGACACTAGAGCTCCCACTTCCCCTGAGGAGCAAACCACTCCCATCTCTTCAACAATCAGGACTGAGGTTCCTCTTGCTCACCCTGATGAGCTCACAAGCCCAACTGCCTTAAACCTTCACTCTGAGTCTCAACACTCAAGTGAACAACCTTCAGGGGACAATTACCATCCCCAGCCATTGATAGGATCGTGTATTGCACGAAATACTAACTGATTAACGCGTATACCAACTAAAATAGTGCGGAATCCTATTTGATTGGCGATCGAATCAGTGAGAACGCACGTCGAATCAATTATCAATTGAATCTAAACGTTAAGAACGATCTAGAATCGATCTAATGCGATCTGTGAACTTGGAACAGGTTCTTGGAGGTTTCTGGACGGCTAGGGTATGTCTGGAGTCGAAGTAATATCAAGTGTTACGTTTTTCCACCAATTAGGTGGTATTTATAGGTTAGGGTTGCTCATTCGTGCGACTGAACCATTAGCATGGTTCATTCGTGCGATTGAGCCATGCGGTTGATCCATTCGCACGACTGAGTGTTCAGTCGTGCGGCTGAGTCAGTCGCATGAAGTTGTTCAGGCGTATGGACTGTTTAGGCGCATGGACACTCAGTCGCATGGCCATTCGGACGCATGACCACTGTTGGGGCGCATGGTCCAGTCGGACGCATGTGAACTTCACTTAAGCAAGTTTGAATGAATTTATTAATATAACATTATGTGTATCAATTCAAACAATCACCAACCTATATAATCAAGTCAATATCAACTCATTAATGAAATATTAAACATTATAGATCACAACCAAACATTCTCATTTCATTAATAACCCAAGCATTACATAAGTGTAAGACATTCAAGACATATTACATTAAGATCCACATCTAGGTACATATGTATCAATAGCCATTAGACTTAAATCAACCCATTCCCAACCTCTCATTCTATACTGATGAAGACTTAGGTTTCAGTGGGTACCATGAGTCTCTCTACTCCTCCCCTACTCAAAGAGAGATGAGTACTCCTGAGTCTCCTTTGTCTAGCCCACATCAGTCACCCATAACTGAGGTGGATACTTCTAAACCTGTTCAGGATATCCATATGGAAGAGGCTCTCACTTTTGCAAGTGATTACATCATTAAGACCTCAACCATGGCAACTCAGCCCATTGACACCTCAACTGAGGATGTCAATATGCAGAGGCAATCCAGCAGCCAAGAACCTGAGGCTGGTGGTGAGAGAGAGGACTTTGGTCCAATCATCTCATCCCCTAATGATTCTTCTGATGAAGAAGAGGGGAATCTGAGACTAAAGGTGCAAAAACTGTCAAAAACATGCTACTATTTAGTCTCTAATGTTAGTCACCTTGAATCTCAGGTGACTACCTTGCATAATAGGGTCAATGATCAACAATTTGAGATATTTTATCTCAGTGAAAAACTAGCTGGGAGACCTTTAAAAAGAGCTCAACAAGGAACATAAGAATATGTGAATGTGGTTGACCTAACCTTTAGCTCACCTATGCAAGAGGGTGATGCTACCAAAAAGGGGGAGAAAGTCATTAAAGTCACAGAACCTGGGAGTTCTTCAGGGAGTATGGACATTAAGGATTCACCATCCTCACTTGCAACTGTGCATACTCAGCAACTTCCTCAAGTTCATATTAATGTGGACATAATTGACTCTGTCATTAGGAGTCTCTTTGAGGAAGGCATTCCAAGGGTTGTGTCATCTCCACCTCAAGGAACTTCAAACTACATTATTGGGTGGAGGTATGATGCTAATAGAAGAGCCCTCATTCTTTACAGAGTTCAAGGGCAGCACGAAGTGTTCAATTTTCAGACTTTGGACTACTATAAAGGTCTTGACCTGATCAACATGCCACTTGTCAACCAAAGCAAATCAAGACAAGCTGACAGGTTAGCACTCAGGATTCAAGACAGAATTACTGAAGAGTTCAGCCTTAGAAGGAGACAAAGGCAATCAGGTAATGTCATTGGTCAGCTGGATGCTGAGTCAGACCCTGAGATTAGCTTCAAAGGGAAAACCTTGGCTGAAGGCCCAGTGATAGAGCCTGAGAGCCCTGTCACACCAACAACTGCTTCAGAAATTCATTCACTTAGTGAAACACCTACTGGTGAAGGTGACTCACAACCTCTCTCTGGCCAAAACTTGGATGCTACACCAAGCAATGAAGGCCAAACCTCTATCCACCCTGAGTCACAAAGGTCTGTTGGTGACAAAGGGAAAAGGATTTTGACTCCTGAGGAGATTAAGGAGGAGGAGAGAGAGAGAGAGGAAGAGAAAGCTAAGGGGAGAAAGTTTCTCTGGGTCTTCAGGATTTATGCAAGCTGCAATCAGGGCTGCCCCCAGACGAAACACTCAAGAAGATGAGTTGAGGGCAGTCAGGATTACTTACCTGCAGACCAGGAACTATGACATAGATGAGATTATATCTCTTCCCTTAGAGCAATTAAATGAACTGGCTGACATGGAAGTGTCAAGAGAGATGAAGGAAAAAGAGGATGCAATATTACTTCTCCAATTCAAAGAAGAGAAGAGACAAAAAAGATTATACAAGCATGCTCCAACTCTCTCCTCAGTTCAGGAAAGTCTTGTGCAAGAGGATGTGGCTGCTACACAAGAACCTCAGGTAGACAAGGAAACAGATAGGCAAAACATGATCAACTACCTGAGTGCCACAGGTCTCTACCAGGCATCTACACTTCTTCCCTTGTCCTTCGAGTACATTGAGTTTTAGTATCTCAAACAGCTTGAACTTCAAGTGCTCAAAGAACAAAAGGCAACAAAGAGAAAGATGAGGGAAGATGCTGCAAAGTCAAGAGCTATCATCCAAAAGAGTATGAAAAAGTCTGCTGACAGACAAAGGATGATGAGCTTCTTGAAGCTGTATGGATTCTCCAGAAGGAGACTTTGCACTATGTCTCTATCCACAATGGATGAGCATATCAGGGTAATAAAGCAGAAGATCAAGAGTGGAGAGCTGATTGACTTATACTCTCCTCCAAGTCAAATCCTACCTGAAGTGGAGGTTAAGGTTGAACAACTTGAGACAACACAACCTGGACCTCCTGTTGAGCCTCAGCAAGATTCATCTTCTGATTCACAGCAGGGTCAAACTCCCTCTCCTTCTAAACCTGTGAGGGAGGAACACCTAACTGAGAAAGACAAGGATGATCAACAAGGTGCTGCAGACTAGTCTTCTCAGTTAAAATATTCTAAGAGGAAGAAGAGGATGGCTTCTACACTAAAGTCTAAGAAGAAGAAGCCTGAATCATCCACCTATATACCTAAGGCTGAGTCTGATCAACCTAAGGAAGTGCATGAAGAGGCAGCCCAATCAACTCCAATTCAAGTGGCTCATCTTGCAGCTGAGACACCCATCTTATCCTGGACCTTCACTACTAATCCAGAGAGATGGCATGTGATCAGAGATCAAGGTGTTGAGAATGTCTGTACATGACAATACATAATCAACTTACCTCTGCATGATCTCTTTGAGATGAGAAGATATTATGAGAGTTTGAATGATCCTAACCATCTAATGAAGAAGGATATGGTCATCATTATGCTGAAGACCACAAACATCTGAAGATCTTCTAAAAGTTTTGGTAGCATCAGCCTAGGGGGAGTTTGTAAGGATTCCTATAAGTCTGATGCAGCCAAAACATCCAAAGTCTCTCCACAAGCATGCACTAAAGAACAGAAGTAGAAATGCTTCGGAAGTTTTACACCATGCACTAGAAATATTCTAAGTGTAAAATCTTCCGAAGCCATGACCAACATCTTCAGAAGCCAAAAGTGAAGTCTTCCGAAACTTCAAAGACAAAGTCTTTCGAAGCCAAAGAGTGAAGACAGATTTCTTCTGAATACTTTTAGAGATATGCCTTTATCTGATGTACTTTACCATAAAGTTGGACCACCCTTCCGCTGCCACAGTGCAAGGGAGGACAATCTTCATCACTCCGGCCATCATAAACACTCATTTACAGTTGGATGATGAAGAAGGTGAGTTGTCCCTCCCAAAGAAAGCTGTAAATCATTCCTTTGAGGAGATGGGCTATGAGGGACATTTCTCTGTAAAGACCTTCAGGAAAAGGAAAGTCTCATCCCAATGGAAATATCTGCTTCATGTTGGTTATCCACAGCTTGTCAAACAAGCATGGAGGGTGGGATCAGATTCCTAAGGATCTCTCCTTCATAGTATATGGAATGGTTTAAGGCATCAAGTTCAGGTACTCTCAATTTGTTTATACAAATTTGCTTGCTAACTTGGACTCCTTAGAGTATTATATGTTTCCTACATATGTTCAACACCTTCTCAACTGTGAAGTAGGCTCACAGTTAAGGGAAAGAGATAATATTCTTAAATTGGGACAGATGAAGCCCGACATCTTTAAAATTTCGAAGAAGCCAACTGTAGGCTTCTTAGGGGTAGAAACAGCCCTTGTCCTAAAAATGTTAGAGCTCATTGCTCATGGTGACAACCTAGCAACACAAGCTAGTGTTGAACCCACACCTTCTACCTCTCAACCACCAAAAAGGCCCTAAATCACCCTCACCTACCAAAGAAAATCCAAACGAACCTCTGGCCAAGCTATTGAGTCTGTGCAGGCCCCCATATACTCACCCATACAGGAGGAAGTGGACACTACAGCTCCCATTTCCTCTGAGGAGCAAACCACTCCCATCTCTTCAACAATCAGGGCTGAGCTTCCTCATGCTCACCCTGATGAGCTCACAAGCCCAACTACCTTAAGCCTTCATTCTGAGTCTCAACACTCAAGTGAACAACCTTCAGGGGACAGTTACCATCCCTAGCCGTTAGACTTAAATCAACCCATTCCCAACCTCTCATTCTATACTGATGAAGACTTAGGTTTCATTGGGTACCATGAGTCTCTCTACTCTTCCCCTACTCAAAGAGAGATGAGTACTCCTGAGTGTTCTTTGTCTAGCCCACATCAGTCACCCATAACAGAGGTGGATACTTCTGAAAATGTTCAGGATATCCATATGGAAGAGGCTCTTACTTCTGCAAGTGATTACATCATTAAGACCTCAACCATGGCAGCTCAACCCATTGACACCTCAACTGAGGATGTCAATGTGCAGAGGAAATCCAACAGCCAAGAACCTAAGGCTGGTGGTGAGAGAGAGAACTTTGGTCCAATCATCTCATCCCCCAATGATTCTTCTGATGAAGAAGAGGGGAATCTGAGACTAAAGGTGCAAAACCTTTCAAAAACACGCTTCTATTTAGTCTCTAAGGTTAGTCACCTTGAATCTTAAGTGACTACCCTGCATAATAGGGTCAATGATCAGCAACTTGAGATATCTTATCTCAGGGAAAAACTAGTTGGGAGACCCTTAAGTAGAGCTCAACCAGGAACACAAAAACCTGTGAATGTGATTGACCTAACCTCTAGCTCATCTATGCAAGAAGGTGATGCTACCAAAAAAGGGGAGAAAGTTATTACAGTCACAGAACCTGGGAGTTCTTCAGGGAGTATGGACATTGAGGATTCACCATCCTCACTTGCAACTGTGCATACTCAGCAACTTCCTCAAGTTCACATTAACGTGGACATTATAGACTCTATCATTAGGAGTCTCTTTGAGGAAGGCATTCCAAGGGCTGTGTCATCTCCACCTCAAGGAACTTCAAACTGCATTATTTGGTGGAGGTATGATGCTGATAGAAGATCCTCATTCTTCACAGAGTTCAAGGGCAGCAAGAAGTGATCAATTTTCAAACTTTGGACTACTACGAAGGTCTTCACCTGATCAACATGCCACTTGTCAACCCAAGCAAATCAAGACAAGCTGACAGATTAGCACTCAGGATTCAAGACAGAATTACTGAAGAGTCTAGCCTTAGAAGGAGACAAAGGCAATCAGGTAATGTCATTGGTCAACTGGCTGCTGAGGCAGACCCTGAGATTAGCTTCAAAGGGAAAACCTTGGCTGAAGGCCCAGTGATAGAGCCTGAGGGCCCTGTCACACCAACAACTGCTTTAGAAATTCATTTTCTCAGTGAAACACCTGCTGGTGAAGGTGTCTCACAACCTCTCTCTGGCCAGAGCTTGGATGCTACACCAAGCAATGAAGGCCAAACCTCTTTCCACCTTGAGTCACAAAGGTCTGTGGGTGACAAAGGGTTTTGACTCCTGAGGAGATTGAGGAGGAGGAGAGAGAGAGGAAGAGGAAGCTAAGGGGAGAAAGTTCCTCTGGGTCTTCAGGCTTTATGCAAGCTGCAATCAGGGCTGCCCCTAGACCAAACACTCAAGAAGATGAGTTGAGGGCAGTCAGGATTACTTACATGCAGACCATGAACTATGACATAGATGAGAATATATCTATCTCCTTAGAGCAAATAAATGAACTGGCTGACATGGAAGTGTCAAGAGAGATGAAAGAAGCAGAGGATGCAAGATTACTTCTCCAATTCAAAGAGAAGAATAGACAGAAAAGATTATACAAGCATGCTCCAACTCTCTCCCCAGTTCAGGAAAGACCTGTGTAAGAGGATGTGACTGCTACATAAGAACCTCAGGTAGACAAGGAAACAGATAGGCAAAACATGATCAACTACCTGAGTGCCACAGGTCTCTACCAGGCATCTGCACTTCTACCCTTGTCCTTTGAGTACATTGAATTTGAGTATCTCAAACAGCTTAAACTTCCAGTGCTCAAAGAACAAAAAGCAACAAAAAGAAAGATGAGGGAAGAGGCTGCAAAGTCAAGAGCCATCATCCAAAAGAGTATAAAGAAGTCTGCTAACAGACAAAGGATGATGAGCTTCTTGAAGCTGTATGGATTCTCCGGAAGGAGACTTGGCCCTATGTCTCTATCCACAATGGATGAGCTTATCAAGGTAATCAAGCAGAAGATCAAAAGTGGAGAGCTGATTGACTTATACTCTCCTCCAAGTCAAATCTCACCTGAAGTGGAGGTTAAGGTTGAACAACCTGAGACAACACAACCTGGACCTCCTGCTGAGCCTCAGCAAGCTTCATCTTCTGATCCATAGCAGGGTTAGACTCCCTTTCCTTCTGAACCTGTGAGGGAGGAACACCCAACTGAGAAAGACAAGGATGATTAACAAGGTGCTGCAGACCAGTCCTCTCAGTTAAATTCTTCTAAGAGGAAGAAGAGGATGGCTTCCAAACCAAAGTCTAAGAAGAAGAAGCCTGAATCATCTACCTCTACACCTCAGGCTGAGTCAGATCAAATTGATGAAGTGCATGAAGAGGGAGCCTAACCAACTCCGATTCAAGTGGCTCCTCTTGCAGCTGAGACACCCATCTTATCCTGGACCTTCACTACTAATCCAGAGAGATGGCATGTGATCAGAGATCAAGGTGTTGAGAATGTCTATACATGGCAAGACATAATCAACTTACCTCTGCATGATCTCTTTAAGATGAGAAGATATTATGAGAGTCTTAATGATCCTACTCATCTGATGAACAAGGATATGGTCATCATTGTGCTGAAGACTACAAACATTTGAAGATCTTCTAAGTGTTTTGGTAGCATCAGCCTAGGGGGAGTTTGTAAGGATTCCTATAAGTCTGATGCAGCCAAAACATCCAAAGTCTCTTTGCAAGCATGCACTAAAGAACAGAAGTAGAAATGCTTCAGAAGTTTTACACCATGCACTAGAAATATTCTAAGTGTAAAATCTTCCGAAGCCAAGACCAACATCTTCTGAAGCAAAAAGTGAAGTCTTCCGAAGCTTCAAAGACAAATTTTCCGAAGCCAAAGAGTGAAGACATATTTCTTCCGAAGACTTTTAGAGATATGCCTTTATCTGATGTACTTTACTATAAAGCTGGACCACCTTTCCGCTGCTACTGTGTAAAGTCACCAACTTACATGAGTTGGTGAAAGGTCCATGCTTTTGGTAACTGTACATTGAGGTCTTGAGTCCTTGCTTTCTACTTTATGTACTTTTATTCTTTTTGTAATATATTAGGATGTGAGCTATGACATGTCATAGTCACAAGTCAAAAGGCAGATATGCCTTTTGACTCTACATTTGATTTTTTAGTTGTCTAGTCAATTGTATCCAGCTGGCCTTCAAAGTATGGCCGGCTGTAGGATGTAGTATGAAGTATCTCAAGTACTTGTAACTTTCCATCGATGCTTTGTAACTTGTAATAGAACTTGAGAAGCAATATACAACATTATTGAAAACCAAATACTTGTGTTGTTTTGCAATCTTATTCTGTCTCATTTTTACTTGTGTTCTTATCATCTTTCATTAACAAGTTAACCAGTTCCCTATTTGATCTGTTAGGTGTTCTAAGCAACTCTCCTCATTGTGTTGTTGTGTTGTAAGTGCATACCCTTCACCGGTCCTGCAATATGTCCAGCACATTCTCAACTATGAACTGCGCTCACAGTTCAGGGGAACATGTAAAGTTCTTAAATTGGGACAGATGAAGCCCGACATCTTCAAAACTATGAGGAAGCAAACTGTTGGCTTCTCAGGGGTAGAAACAGCCCTTGTCGCAAAAATATTAGAACTCATTGCTCAAGGTGACAACCTAGCAGCACCAGGTAGTGTTGAACCCACACCTTCTACTTCATAACTACCCACATAGCCACAAATAACCATCACCTACCATAGAAAATCCAAACGAACCTCTACACAGGCTACTCAGCTTGTGCAGGCCCCCATCTCTCCAACCATACAAGAGGAAGTTGAACCTAGAGCTCCCACTTCCCCTGAGGAGCAAACCACTCCCATCTCACCAATGATCAGTACTGAGGTTCCTCATGCTCAGCCTGATGAGCTCACAAGTCCAACCACCTTAAGCTTTCACTCAAAGTCTCAAAACTCTAGTGAACAATCTTCAGGAGAAAGTTACCATCACCAGCCTCTTGATCTAAACCAATCAATAACCAACCTAGAATTCTATAATAATGAAGACTTGGGATTCAGTGAGTATGATGAGTCTCTCTTTTCCTCCCCTGCTCAAGGAGAAACGAGTACTCATGCCTCTCCCTTGTCTAGCCCACATCATTCACCCATTATTGAGGTGGATCTCCCCGAACCTATCCATTATTGAGGTGGATCTCCTTGGAATACCCTCCTCAAGTTCATATTGATGTGAACTCTCTCATACAAAGCTTGTTTGAGGAGGGTATTCCAAGGGCGATGTCATCCCCACCCTATAGAGCTACAAATGAAATACTAGGGTGGAGGTATGATGCTGATAAAAGAGCCCTGATACTGCATAGATTTCAAAGCCAGCAGGAGGTCTTCAACTTTTAGACCTTAAACTACTATGACAGTCTTCCTCTAGTCTATATGCCACTTGCCAACCCAAGTCAACATAGGCAAGCTGATAGAATGGTTGAGAGGATTCAAGACAGGATTGTTGAAGAGTTCAGACAAAAAAGAAGACAAATGCAAATAGGCAATGTCATTGGTCAACTGGATGTTGAGGTGGACCCTAAGATTAGTTTCGAAAGGGAAACCTTGACTGAAGGCCCATTGATAGAACCTGTGAGCATTGTCACAGGAACTACTACTTCAGCATCCTCTACCCTCAATGAGGCATCATTTGGTGAAGGTGCTTCAGAGTCTCTCTTTGGCCAGAGCCTGACTGCTACAATAGGCAATGAAGGCCAAAGCTCTTTCCACCCTGAGTCACCAAGGCTTGAAAATGACAAAGGGAAAAGGAAATTAACTCCTGAGGAGATTGAAGAGGAGGATAGAGAGAGAGAGAGAGGAAGAAGAAGCTAAGGGAAGAGAGTTCAATTAGGTCCTTAGGCTTCATGGAAGCTGCTATAAGGCTGCCCCCAGCCCAAACACTCAGAATGATGAGTTGAGGGCAACCAGGATAAACTACTTGGGAACCAGGAACAAAGAAGTTGATGAAATTATTTCTTTCCACTTAGAAGAACTAAATGAACTGGCAAACATGGAAATGTCTAAGGATAGGATGGACGCAGAGGATGCAGAGTTGCTCCTCAAGATTAAAGAAAAAAGAAGACAGAAAAGGCTTTACAAGCATGCTCCTACCCTCTCCCCAGTTCAAGAAAGTCATGAGATAGAGGCTGTGGCAATTGAACAACCTCAGGTAGATAAGGAAGCTGACAAACAAAACATGATTAACTACCTGAGTGACACAGGTCTCTATCAGGCATCTGCACTTCTTCCCCTCTCTTATGAGTACATAGAATTTGAGTACCTTAAGCAGCTGGAGCAACAAGTTCTTCAAGAAAAGAAGGCTGCTAAAAAAGATGAGGGAAGAGGCTACAAAGTCACAAACCATCATCCAGAAAAGTCAAAAGAAGTCTCTTGATAGGCAGAGGATGATGAGCTTCTTGAGGCTGTATGGTTTCTACGGAAGGAGGCTTGGTCCAATATCTCTATCCATTATGGACGAGCACATTGGAGTGATCAAACATAAGATTAAGAAGGGAGAGCTTGTGGACTTGCATTCTCCACCAAGTCAAGCTCCAACTGAGGTTGAGGTTAAGGTAGAACCCACTCAGACAACACAACCTGAACCTAGAGCTGCATCTTAGCCAACCTGATCTTCTACTCCACAGCAGGGTTCTACTTCCTTTCCTCTGAACTTGTGAGGGAAGAGGACCCAATTGAGAGATACACAACAACCTGGAACTCAAGACCAGTCTTCTCAGTTAATGACCAAAGAGGAGGAAAAGGATGGCTGCAAAGAGTGTATCTAAGAAGAAGCCAAAAGCATCCACCTCCAGACCTCAGCATGAGTCAGAGCATCCTGAGGAAGTGCAACAAGAGGCTGCTCAACTAACTCTAACTCAAGTAGAGCCTCTTGCATCTGGAAGACCCATCTTGTCTTGAACTTTGCTGCTAATCCAGACAGATGGTATGTTATTAGAGAACAAGGTGGTCAAGATGTTTATTTCTGGCAAGATATGCTTGATCTACCTCTGCATGATCTCTGTGACATGAGAAGGTATTATGAGAGTCTGAGTGATCTTGACCAATTAATGAAGAAGGGAATGGTCTTGATCATAATGAGGACTGTCAATACCTGAGTTACTTTTTTGTTTTGGTAGCATAAACCTAAGGGGAGTTTGTAAGGTTAATAGAAAGGCTGATGCAACCAAAGTAACCAAAATGATTCCTACATGCATGCACTATGTACAAGGTAGAATATGCTTTGGACGTTTTACACTCTGCACAGAAAATATTCTAAGTGTAAAATCTTTCAAAGCCGAAGACCAAATCTTCCGACGCAAAAGATGAAGTCTTCCGAAGCTTCAAAGAGAAGGTCTTCCGTAGCCAATTGAAGTGAAGACTAATTTCTTTCGTAGATAAAGGAGAACATGCTTTCCTCTAATGTACTTTTATATAAACTGACCTACTTTCCGTTGCGACTCTGAAGACTCACAAACTTGCATAAGTTGGTAAAAAGGTCCATGCTTTTGCAGCTGTACATTTCTTGAGTTTGTAACTTACTACTTTATGTACCTTTATTATTTTATGTAATATATTAGGATGTGATCTATGGCATGTCATAGTCACTAGTCAAAAGACAGTCTGCCTTTTGACTTTACTTTGACCTTGTTTTCTAGATTAGTGTTTCCAACTGGTCCTTAAAGTATGGCCGGCTGTAGTATAAAGTATCTCAGGTCCTTGTATTTCTTTCTTATGCTTTGTAACACTTGTAAAAGAACTTGAGATCAATATACAACATCCTTGAAAACCATATTCATCTATTGTGTTCTTAGTTCTATCTCCTTGTTTGCTTGTGTTCTTAGTATCATAAATATTGTCTCGGTTCCCTATTTGATCTGTTAAGTGTTCTAACACTCTCCTCATTGTGAGACTGATTGTATTGACCTCCCTTAACCGGTCCTTCACATACAAATGATCCATTGGACTCAATAATTTATAGTAATATTTGGAACATTGCGTTTCCAAGCGGAAAAGTTGTTTCAAGTAGTGCTCGATCGGTTATGTATTAATCCGTATTCGATTTATTGGTTTGAGGTTATCTATCAAAAGATTTGTCTAAGCCACTTTGTTTCTATTTGTCCAAGTTGCTTTTTTTTCTAACTTATTTTCCTTTTTGTTTGTTCGTTTCTTGAATATCCCATTCGTAGGTCTGAGATCTATGTGTATAAAGTTTATTTTTTTAACTGAAAATAAACTATAGAAAAAATATGTGGTAAAACATTTTTGCAATAACTACTTAATTTTATTTCTTAAGTTTCTTCAAATTATAAAATTTTTGTAACTTTATATGAAGTTTTTTTAAAAAAAATTAGAGCAATAAATTGAATACTTTTTCACCTAAATTCTTATTATCTAAAAGTTCGAGTATTCTCCTCATATGATATCAAATTCCAAATTTCTCATTTCTTTATGATCAACGTACTGTCTTACCCTTATCCTTGCCATTTATCCTTTTTGATCAATATTTACCCGCCAATCATAATCTCTCCATATTAAAAGGTATGCTTGAATAACTTTCTACATCTTACTAATGCTAATGTAAAATATGAAGTAGCTCTTTACATACAACCCTATAACACCCGGAATTTTTAAAAGAAGAAAAACAAAGAATAAAAGTGAAGAAAAAGGGAGAAAGGCAATTTAACCCAAGTCGAGGGTTAAATGTGTAAAAAGTATAAAATAATATTATATTTTGTAAAAAAAGCAACATGGCCGCCCACTCCCTTGTTACATCACCTTTTAACAATCGGTTTTAGAGAGAGAGAGAGAGAGCAGAGAAACTATCAGATTTTGAAAGAAAAACAAGAAGAAAATCAAATTCAAGGTATGTTTTCGATGTTTTGAAGTGTTTTTGATTGATTTTCAGTCTCGGGTATGTGCTTATGTGTTCTATGTGTTCGGTTGTGTGTCTTTGGGTTGTTTAGGTGCTTGAACTCATAGTGCATTCGGGTTTGAAGAAGTCTTACACGAAAGTTACAAGAGGTGAGTTCTAGATCTCCGCTTTTACATGTTTTAACTTGTTTTGGGACTGGAAATATATTTTATAATGTTTTATTTAATGTGGGTGTGTGTACCCGTATGTATATGTGTGTATATTGTGGGTGGGTGTATGTTTGGGATTGATTTATGGTTATGTTTATGTTTTATGCATGTTTATGTTGCTTAGTATGCTATAACTAGGCTTGAACATGTTCGGATAATGATTTGGGACTGAATAATGATGTTAGTTATAAGTTGGTTGTTCTTGCGCCCAAATAGTACCCATGCACCTAGAAAAGTGCCAAAATGCCTAAGTGTTTGCCCATGCGCCCAACTGCACGAACGCCAAAGTGCCCATGCGCCTAAGTCAGGCTCATGCGCCTGAATAGTGTCCATGCGCCTAGGACTTTTCCCAGGCGACTAAGTGTGTTCCCATGTGCCCACTGCCCATGCGCCTAAGTTTCCTCAGACGCCTAAGTATTCCCATGCGCCTAAGGGCTCATGCGCCCGTATAGTGCTCATGTGCCTAGAATTTCCTCGTGCGCCTAAATGTTCCATGCGCCTAAGAGGTCATGCGCCCGTATAGTGGCCATGCGCCTGCATAGTTTGCATGCGCCTAAACACTTAGATTTTATTCTAAAATTTTGAGAAGAAGGGACTTTAAGGCTATGATTAGGGATGTTCCCGGGGAATGATTCATGATGTTGTATGATGTTTTATGATGATGTTATGTATTTTTATGTTATGTTTTCTTTATTTTCCTTATTATGTATTATTTCCGTGGCTTTGCCTGGTACGTTATTATCAATGAACGTAAAGTATTATGTAATGAAAGCGGAAATTAATGATGATGAAAAGTGAAACATAAGGAAGAATGAATGAAAGTATGAATGAACGAATGAAAAGTCTTGGAAGCAAACGTAAGGAGGTTCACACCCAATGAAGGGTGTTAGCTCAACTATGTGCGGTTTAGCTAACCTAGAAGGATGCACATAGGGGTCTAATCTTTGTGATGGCCAAATTTATGAGACCCTTGTCGCTTGCCCTAGGTATTGGAGTCAGCTTCGTGCACAATGTTCGGGGTCTATTTATAGACCTAAGGCCCAGTAACCAGCTTCGTGCATAATGTTCGGGGTATAGCACATGGCATTGGTCCGGAATGTAAGTTAGAATAATGATGAATGTACGAAATGTACGGTAAGGAAGACTATAAATGAGAAAGAACGATAATGATGATGCGCGATGATAAATGAATGAATGTTAATGAATGATGATGAATGATGATGAAAGATAATAATAAGATTATCTATGTGTGCGTATGATGTATGATCACGAATGAACGTAAAGGAAGGTCTTAAATGAAAGTAAAGTATATTATATTTTATAAAACTAGAACTCACTCAGCAACACTGACTTTTATGTATTTTCCAGTTGGCAGATAAGAGTTGCTAAGGATGGCACAGGTGCAACTACTTGGCAAGTTTTGGATTGCATCCATTTTGTATAACAATGATGTTTTTGTGTTGTAATGCAGTCAAATGATGTTTTGTAAGGATAACAATGTTGTATTATTTTGCAAAAGCGAATATTAATATATGAAATGGTTTGCTAAGTTATTCCGCTGCAATATTTTAGTAAATGTTAATGTATGTTTTATATTTTATGTGCGATGATTGTCCAACTGTAAGCGTCCCGGGAACGGGGCCTTACAAGTTGGTATCAGAGCCAAATTTTAAGAGAATTGGGTAAATATTTTAAAAAACCTAAACTTAAACTGAGAATGGGACGAAATGAAAGGATGCCAGCCCAAGTATCTACGTGCCATCAGGTATTTTCTTTTAATGTTAACCGGTATTATGTGCGCATGTTATTTGATCTGTTTGCTTTTAGTAGATTTGAATACTGATGTAGTCAGGATAAGAAAATGCTTAGGGTATGAAGAGTAGAGTAAGTGGGTAATCATAACTGGCCACTTTAATTAGGGACTTACTATACTTGACATAAACTGAGTTATTACCTTGAATGACCATGCTAGTGTTTGAATCTTATAGTGTGTTTAGAGGATGGCTGGAGATAGATCTTCAAAGGATTCACGAGGTGGAGGTCATGGTGGACATGGTGCTGGACCACGGATCACTAGAAGCAGAGCCAAGACTGGTGAGACGGCTCATGAAGAGCCCGAGATCCATCACCAGGAAGGCGGTGATGAGAGTGCTAACCTAAGGGCCTCAGTGAAGGAGGATGTTGTGGAGGAGGTTCACCAGGTCATGCAGACGATTCTACCGTCTGTGGTGACCGAAGTGATTAGATCCGTGAGGGAGGATGAAAAGAAAGAAAAGAAGAAGACTGCCGGAGAAAGGGAGCAACCGGAGACTGAGACGGTTGTCTCTAGTGACGAAGAGGAGGACGAGCCTATGCAAGAAACTGCACGAGGCTGTAATTATGGGACGTTTCAGAGATGCAAGCCCCCTACTTTTGGTAGTAATGGCACTGCTGCTGCTGCTCATCGGTGGGTGAGAGAGATAGAGGCTGTACTTGATATCAGCGAGTGAAGGGAGGACCAGAAAGTGAAGTTTTCCACTCACTCGCTTGTGGACTCGGCCTGATGCTGGTGGGACAACATTGTTCACGCCGAGGGTAGTATGGAGATTGGAAGGATGAGGTGGAGCGAGCTGAAAAAGTTGGTGATCGAGGAGTTCTGTCCTCACAGGGAACTTAATAAGGTTGAGAGGGAGTTCCTGCAGCTAGAAGCGGGAACCATGACACACCAGCAGTACACCACCAAGTTCAATGAGATGGCAAGGCTGGTGCCAGATCAGGTGACACCTCTGTCACGAAAGATTCAGAGATACATCCAGGGTTTGCCAGCGAATATCCACAGGCACATGATTGCCGCCCAGCCGAGCACTTTTAGGTCGGTGGTTGATCTGGCGGGAAGGCTGTATGATGAGAGAGAGGTGGCAGTGGTTGAGGTGAACAAGAAGGGTGGTGGTGGTGACAAGAACTGGAATGGGAAGCGGTTTGGATGGGGTGGTGTCCCTCCAAACAACAAGGTTGCAAGGGTGGACGACCGGCGTATAGCCACACCCGGTGCGGGGTCGAAGAGGTGTGGTAAGTGCGGGAAAGAGCATACTGGAGAGTGTAGGTGGGGATTGAATGTATGCTTCAAGTGTGGGAAGCTCGGTCACATGGCGAGAGAGTGCAAGGTGGCAAGATGTTTTAACTTTGGTGTAGAGGGTCACATGAGTAGAGACTACAAGAAGCCTTGGGCTGAGAGCTCAGGAGTGAAGAAAACAACTGGAACGGAAGGGTAGAAGGCGAGCGCGAAAGCATTCACGATCACCTGGGAGGAGGATAGGACGGACCCTAATGTTGTGTCAGGTACCGTTTTAGTAAACCAAACACTTGCTTCTGTATTATTTGATTCTGGTGCTAGTAGGAGTTTCATTTCTGCTGCCTTTAGTGCTAACTTGCCTATTAGAAGTAAGAGCATTGATGAGCCCTTTGATGTAAAAACTACCATAGGTAAGTCTACCAGGATTTCTGATCTGATTGAAGGTTGTGACATAGAATTAGAAGGTCATAAGTTTCCTGCTAGATTGTTTGTGATGACCTTAGGCGGGTTCAATGTAGTCCTAGGAATGGATTGGTTAGCGGACTACGAGGCGAATATTGTGTGTCGCAAGATGATGATTTGACTGACTGCACCTGACAGGAGTTCGGTGACGATTTACGGTGATTGAGTCACTACGATTCCGAAGGTGATTTCGATGGCGGTGGCGGGAAAGTGCATGAGGCGTGGATGTAGTGCCTACCTGGCTTATGTGAAGGATGTGGACATGTCAACACCATAATTTTCCGATGTACCGGTCGTGTGTGACTTTCTCGATGTGTTCCCACAAGATTTACCAGGTGTGCCACCGGACCATGAAATCGAGTTCTAGATTGACTTGATACCCGGTGCCCAATCTGTTGCTAAGGCACCGTATCATTTAGCTCCCTCTGAGATGAACGAATTGATGGAGCAACGGCAAGAGTTGATTGATAAGGGTTCATTAGGCCGAGTATCTCTCCATGGGGTGCCCTGGCCTTATTCGTGAAGAAGATTGACGGTAGTATGAGGATGTGTATTGACTACCGTGAGTTGAACAAGTTGATAGTGAAGAATCAGTATCCTTACCGAGGATTGATGACTTTTGACCAACTCCAAGGTGCCGGTTGGTTTTCCAGAATAGATCTCCGATCTGGTTATCATCAGTTGAAGTTGAAGGAGCGAGATATTCCTAAAACAGCTTTTCGCACGCGTTATGGACGCTACGAGTTTCTCATTTTGTTCTTTGGTTTAACCAACGCACCAGCTGCTTTTATGGATTTGATGAATCGAGTGTGTCGGCCAATGTTAGATAAATCAGTAATTGGGTTTATTAATGACATTCTAATTTATTCAAGGAGCGAAACGGAGCATGCCGATCACATTCGAGAGGTGTTGGAGACGCTTAGAAGGGAGAAGTTGTATGCTACATTCTCCAAGTTCGCATTCTGGTTGCGCGAAGTTTAGTTTTTGGGTCACGTGGTGAATCCCGAGGGGATTATGGTGGACCCGACAAAAGTGGAGGCGGTGATGCAATGACAATCTCCAAAGACGCCATCCGAGATTCGTAGTTTCTTTACATTGGCGGGCTACTATAGGAGATTCATCCAAGACTTCTCAAAGATAGCTTCTCCGTTGACTAAGCTGACCCGTAAGGACGTGAAGTTTGTATGGGGTCAAGAGCAAGAGAAGACTTTTGATGAATTGAAGGCAAGGTTGACACAAGCGCAAATCTTATCATTACCCGGAGGAAGCGAAGACTTGGTAGTCTACTCTGATACTTCTTATTCAGGACTAGGTTGTGTGTTGATGCAACAGGGGAAGGTTATAGCCTATGCATCCCGGTAGTTGAAGGTGCATGAGGTCAATTACCCTACTCATGACTTGGAGCTAGCAGCGGTGGTCTTTGTATTGAAGATTTGGAGGCACTACTTGTACGAGACGAAGTGCACTATCTTCACAGACCACAAGAGCTTGAAGTACTTCTTCGAGCAGAAGGACCTGAACATGAGACAAAGGAGATGGTTGGAACTCATAAAGGATTATGATTGTGAGATCCATTACCATTCGCGCAAGGCCAACATAGTGGCGGATGCCCTTAGCCGAAAGGAGAGACCCGAACCAATCCGGGTGAAAGCTTACCAGTTGGTTATGACCTCTGATGTAATGAAGCAGGTTAGAGAATTCCAAGATGAGGCATTGAAAGAATATCGCCTTAACTCCGAAAGGATGAGAGGTCTAGCCACGGAATTGGGTGAAAACACTCTCAGTGTTAAAACCCGATTTGGGCGGATGTGGATTCCTCGTTATGGGGATCTACGTGGAAAGATCATGGACGAGGTTCATAAGACTCGATACTCCATTCATCCCGGTGCTACAAAGATGTATCAGGATATGGAGAAAGATTATTGGTGGCCGGGTATGAAGTGCGACGTAGCGGAGTACGTGAGTAAGTGCCTTACTTGCTTGCAAGTGAAGGCCGAGCATCAGAAGTTGTACGGAAAGATCCAACCTTTGGATATACCCGAGTGGAAGTGGGAACGTATCACATTAGACTTCATTACAAAGCTACCGCATACCGCGAGGGGGTACGATGCCATATGGGTGATAGTTGACCGGCTGACAAAGAGTGCCCACTTTCTACCAATCCTCGAAACGTATTCCTCCGAGAGGTTAGGGGATCTATTCATCAAGGAGATTATAAGTCATCATGGTGTACCGGTGTCTATCGTGTCTAACCGTGACACCCAGTTTACATCTAAGTTTTGGAAAATATTTCATGACGCGATGGGGACGAGGTTACACATCAGCACGGCTTACCATCCTCAAACAGATGGTCAGTCGGAGAGAACCATTCAGACGCTAGAACATATGCTTCGGGCATGCGTCATTGATTTTGGAGGAAGTTGGGATGAACACTTACCGTTAGCTGAATTCTCATATAACAACAGTTATCATGCCAGCATTGGTATGCCACCCTATGAGATGCTATACTATAGGAGGTGTAGAACGCCCGTATGTTGGGGTGACATTGGTCAGAAGGAGTTAGGGAGCATAGAGGTGATTGAGGCTACGACTGAGAAACTAGAGAAGATCAAGGCCTTTATGAAGGCAACCAAAGATAGGAAAAAGTCGTATGCTGATAAAAGGCAGCAGCACTGCATGCTATGTGCAGAACATGGTTCTTGTAGTTAAGCCACATGGAAAAACCCCTTATGATCTATGGAACAAGAGGTCTGGCTTTCTAAGGTCCTTTGGCAGCAGGTGTACCATACTTAACACAAAAGACAATTTTGCAAAATTTGCTGAAAAGTCGGATGATGCTATCTTTGTTGGATATTCCTCTAACTCTAAAGCTTATAGAGTTTATAACATTAAATATCAACAATTTGAGGAATCTTTCAACATTGTAGTTAATGAGCACACTCCTTCTGTTAGGGGGAATGGCCCTGATCATATCTTTGATTTAGAATTCTTTCCAAACTATTCTAAACCATCTTGTGACAATGTTTCAGCTGGAACAGGTGCTCAAAGTGATTCTAATGAAGACCAACTGTTTGAGCTACCCAGACCTATTCCAAGTTCTCCAAGAGCTGCGACAAATCAAGCTCCCACTATTGGCAGATCTAATAGTATAACTATCTCAAGGGATAGTGGAGCTTCAACCAGCGGTTCACCTATTGACCCTCAAACTTCATCAGGTGACACTGCACAACACCAAGCTGATGGTAGCAACATCTTGAAGGAACAGGTAACTGTTAATGCTGCTTCACAACAAACAAATGATAATGATGTTTCTCATTCATTCAATCAGTCCTCATTGAATGAGTTTGAAATACCAGTTGGACCAAGTGTTCAAGCTCCTGAGCAAAATATGTCCAATCTGGATCTATCTTTGCAACTGGAGGTAATTCCTCGACTTAGGATTCACAACACTCGTCCAGCTGAGAACATCATAGGGGAAGTCTCTAAAGGTGTGAGAACAAGAGGACAAACTCACAATGGGAATGTCTGGTTGTACTCATGCTTTTTATCCCAAATGGAACCCAAGAAGGTGGAAGATGCCTTGAAATATAGTAGCTGGGTTGAATCAATGCAAGAGGAGCTGCTTCAATTCAAAAGACAAAAGGTTTGGAACCTATGTCCGCTACCACCTGGTCAAGTACCTATAGGCACTAAATGGGTTTTCAGAAATAAGAGAGATGATAGAGGCTTGATCATCAAGAACAAAGCAAGACTGGTGGTTCAAGGATACACTCAAGAGGAAGGAATCGATTATACAGATGTCTTTGCACCTGTTGCAAGACTTGAGGCTGTTAGGATCTTCCTTGCTTATGCTGCATCCAAGAATTTCACTTTCTACAAGCTTGATGTCAAGTGTGCCTTTCTATATGGGGATATAGATAGGGAAGTCTATGTATGCCAACCTCCAGGATATGAAGACCCACAACATCCTAACTATGTGTGCAAATTGGATAAAGCTCTATATGGGCTGCACCAAGCACCTAGGCAGTGGTATGAGACATTGTATCAGTTTCTCTTGAAGAATGGTTACACTAAAGGTACCACTGATAAGACTCTTTTCATAAGGAAGTCTGGGAAAGACATCTTGCTCGTTCAAGTCTATGTTGATGACATCATATTTGGTTCCTCAAATGACCAAATGTGTAAAGACTTTGAGAGCATCATGAAGAAGAAGTTTGAGATGAGTTCCATTGGAAAATGGACTTTTTCCTTGGAATTCAGGTGAAGCAAATGAAGGAAGGGTTTTTCATCAGTCAACCTAAGTATGTCAATGACATCTTAGAAAGATTTGACATGAAAGATTGTAAGGTAGCCAAAACACCTAAACCCAGAAACCATAATCTCTGCCTTGACTCTGAGGGGGAGGATACTGATCAACATCAATATAGAGAAATTATTGGTTCTCAGATGTATCTCACAGCAAGTAGACCTATTATCATGTTTGCAACTTGTATTTGTGCAAGATATCAAGCTGCTCCTAAGGTGTCTCACCTAGTTGCTGCCAAGACAATCCTCAGATACCTCAAAGGAGCACCTAAATTGGGTCTCTGGTATCCAAGGAATAGTGATTTCATTCTCTATGGTTACTCTGACAGTGATTATGGTGGCAGTAATATCAACAAGAAATCAACATCCGGTGGATGTCAATTTCTTGGTGGAAGGATCATCTCATGGCAATGCAAGAAACAATCCTGTGTCTCTACATCAACTGCTGAAGTTGAATACATTGCTGCTGCTAGTTGCTGTGCTTAGCTGCTGTGGATTCAGAACCAGATGATAGACTACGGATTCAACTTCATGAGCACTCCTATCCACATTGACAACAACAGTGCTATCTCCATTACTGAAAATCCAGTGAAGCACTCCAACACTAAGCACATTGATATCAGGTACCATTTCATTAGAGATATTCATGAGAAAAATCTAATCAAGCTAATCAAAGTTGACTCAAATGAACAATATGCTAACTTGTTCACCAAAGCCTTTGATGAACAAAGATTCAAATATCTCATTACAGCTATTGGGATGATAAGCCTTGATTAGTCTATCTCATTTGAAAACCTTTTAATGTGTAAAGTCTTGTGTCAAAACAATCTAAGCCCTGTTACAAAAAGTTCTTCTCTGAAATTCTCTCTAACTATAAATTATTCCGAAGAGGAGTTAACCCTCAGAAGATATTTTACATATCTTCCAAAGCAAATTCCTCCCAGGATAATTTTCTTCTCGGAAGAGTTGTTTAGTCTCAGAAGAAGCGATTGATTTCATATCAGATATACTTCCGAAGCTTATAACACTTTCCATTCGGAAAGCAATATTTACTCTCGGAAGTAAAAACTTTACCTTCGGAAGTAAATTTGCCTTCAGAAGAAAATTACCTTCGGAAATCTTTTGGGCCCCACTCTGTAAAAAGTAAATATTTTGTTAATGATGTCGGATTATTTAAATGGACTAAACCTTACCGCCACTGTCACATCCTCCACTGAAACGTCCCATCATCTTATCCAAACCCTTTAAACCGCCATTTCACCCATTTAAATAACTACGGCTAATCACTTTCATCTTTTTACCAAATTTACTACCCTAAAAGCTTCATTCATCCCCAATTCACCTATTCCGAACTATCTTCCTGCAACTTTCTCAAATGGCACTTAACCCTCAGCACAACCATGTCGCACTCCTTGATTCTTCAAGGGATGCTGACTTCTCAGATATCATCTCCTTTCTTACCCAATCATCTTATTACACTGCTCTGACTGTTAACCCCACAGTTTACTCAAATCACATGGCTGAATTTTAGGCCAATGGTCAGATTGAAACCCTAAATGGGGTTAGGGTAATAAGATCAAGCATCTGTGGCCAGGAGTTGGTCATTTCTGAACAACTCATCAGGGAGCATCTCGAGCTTCATGATGAGGGCGCTCCTATAGAGTTCCCCAAAACAGATTTGGACAACACCTATATCTAAATAGGATATGGTGGAGATGTAAACAGGTCAACCGCTTACAAGTTTAACTTCTCTTACAACTGGAAGTTCCTGCTGCATGCTGTTCTTCATTGCTTGTCCAACAAATCTTGGGGATGAGATCAAATCCCATATGAACTAGGGTGCCTAGTTCATGGATTGGTGAGAAGCATCCACTTTAACTACTCAAGGTTTGTGCTGACCAATCTTATGGGGAACCTCCAGCGGGACACATTCTTCATGTATCCCAAATTTCTTCAGCACATAATCAATTATGAGCTGGACAAGAGTCAGCTTGTCTGTGCAGCTGTTCTGACTGTTCCTCAAATGAGGCCGACCATCTTCAAGACTTTGAAGAGAGTGTCCACCAATTTCACCGGAAGATATACTGCACTTCTTCCAGGTATGACTGAGCCAATGGCTCCTGGTGACATCCCTGTTAACCCCACAGGTGATGAACCCACACCAGCAACTACCCTCACACTGCCAAATCTACCTTCTCACCGCATCACTATCACTTATCAAAGACGCCCCAAACGAACCCTTGTTCAATCTTCTCTGATTGAACAAGCTCCTCCTGTTTTATCCAAAAAGACTAGAGTGGAACAATGGGCTCCCACTCAGTCTGAGGTCCAACCATCCTTCACACTTGACCTCAATATGGGTATTGAGTCTCCTCAGTCTCAAACCCATGATCCCGAAACCCAAGCTGAAAACCCTCAGGAAGAGTCTTCATACTCCCCTGAGCAGCCAAAAAGGGACAGCTCCACTATAGGCTCAATGCCTTTAGACATTAATCAAAGTCCCGGGTCATTAGGTTTCACCTCTATTTACTTTACTGACCTACTAATATGAGCTGATGAAGAGATTATGTCTCTTCAGGGCAATGAAGTTGATCCACCACACCCTCTCAAGGATCAACAGAGCCCAGACAGATCTCTTTTCTCTAGCCCCCATTAGCAAGCCTTTACTGAGGTGAGTCCCACTGATGTGGAGGGGACTCATGTAGATTCAGGTGCCACTACTAAAGGAGCCTCAATGGACCTTCAAGACAGTGGTAACATTACTGAGACTGAATCTACGGCAACCATGCCCTTTGATGACTCTGAAAGAGACATCATTGAGCAAGGGAAACCAAGGCGCCAAGAAACCACATTTAGTGGTGAGGATGAACATACTAGGTATGTTACCTCATCTCCCCTTGATTCTTCAAAAGAAGATGAGGGAAGACTGCAACTCACCATTGAAGTCCTACTTTCTAAAGTCTCAAATCTTGAATATAAGGTTAGGACTTTAGAGGATAGGTCTGCCACTCAGCAACTTGAGATTGAAAATCTCAAGGCCAAACTAGCTGAGAAACAGATTGAGAGGTCTGTTAGGCATGTACCAATTCAAGTCTCATTGACCTCTTCCTCCAGCTCATCAAGCTCTCAAGATGATGCTACCGAAAAGGGGGAGAGTGTTCAGGGACAAAGCCAAAGACAAGAGGAACCACAATGTCAAGCTCTCACTTCCTTAAGTTCAAGATACCCTATGCAACAAGCTTCAGTTTTTCCTAAGCCTCCTCCAGTTGTAATTCAAGTGGATCAAAGGATGCTCCAAGATCTTAATAGGTTCTTCAACAAGTTCCTGTTGGAATCTCTCTTTAAACAGCCAAGTCCTGACCTGTCTGTGATTTACTTCGGAGCTCAAGAGCTTCAGAGGTTAAATGCACCTTCTACCACTATTGAGGAAGTTGGTCAACCTAAGGTCCAAGTGGAACCTGAGATTAATTTCTAAGGGGAAACAAGGACTGATGGCCCAGCAACTGAGACAGTTGGGATAAATAGTGCATTCTCATAGACTTTCGAAGCACAAGTCAAAGCCTCGGAAGAACAATTTCAATCTTCCGAAGCTGAGATTGCAGTTGCGGAAGGACTATTCTCTTTATCCGATGATGTAATAGTCACAGATGCAATCCTAGAACTTGCATCTGCGGTTAATAGGGAGGATTTTCTCACCCAACCCCTAGCTCAAACATCAGCATTAACTCCAGCTCCCATTTCCACCACTCCACCTGAACCTTCCATCCAAGAACCCCCAAAGTCTAGCACTTTTGAAGACATCAAAGGAAAGAGGAAGATGACTAAGGAAGAGCTTCAGGAGGAAGAAAGGTTAGAAAAGCTCAAAAGAAAAGGTAGACTTCCAACTGGAAAACTGCTAGCTGCCAGTAGCAAAGCAGCTGCAGCCAACCAGGAGGCTGTCAACAATAAAAGAAGGGTGGAAATCATTGACAGACTTGTCAATCTAGGAGCTGTGAGTGAAGATGTACTCCTGCTACCACTAGAGGAGTTAGTTGAGTTGGAAAAGGCAACTTTGCTGCAAAAATAGCAAAAAGAAGAAGCATCAAGGTTGGCCTTAGAGGAAGAAAGGGAGAGGAAAGAAAGAGAAGCTGATCAGCAGCTCAGGAGAGAAAGGATAACTTTCCTAACCTCCAGGGGTTTCTCTCTAGAAGAACTATCTCCACACAACAATTATACGATCTTATGGCTCTTCAACAAAGAGCAAGATCAAATGGAGAAAGAGAGAAAGAGAGCAGCCAAGGAGAAACTGATGTTGAAAAGGAAGAAGGAAAAGGAAGCACGACTAGCTGCTGCCAAGAAGATAGGTGAAAAGGCCTGGATGAAAGACTATCTCCGGGCTCATGGCTTCTCTGGCAAGCAGGTGGGTCCTATGTCTGAGAAGACCCTCCAGCGACATGTCAGTGACATAAAGGCTGACATTCGCTCGGGGAAGAGGAAGGAGATGTACAGAAGGGGACAGGGGATGATTTTCAAACCAACTACTCAACCCCAACCTCAAACCCTACCACAACCTGAACCAATTCCTTTTCTATTCCCCATCAAAACTGAACCAACCACTGAACCTTACACCCCTGAACCTACACCATCATCCTTACCAACCTCCTCACCTCAACCACCTAAACTACCCATCCTCCAACCCAAAACACTCGCCAGAACCCAAACACCACAACCTACCCAACAATCTCTCAAATCATCCCCTTAGCCTTCTAAACATCTCTCCGTAGAAAAGTTCAAGGCAATCAAGACAAAGCTCATCAACTGCACAACCCCAAGCGATATCTCTTGTGAGGTGGATTCTGTCAAACTGATTTATGTTGATGGATCCTCATGTTCCCTCACTAGAGATCAATTTCTTGCTCTGCCCAGAGGCACATTGGACCAAGATGCAAATCTCCTTGGCCTCAATTCAGATACTTTGAATGAGGAAGAAAAGAAGCTAAGGAGAAAGCTGGTGACTCTGCTGGATACCAAGAAAGGTGACAGGGTGCCAAGACAACCCCTTGTGCCTAGGAAAAAGATCATCCAGTGGAGGTTCGTAGACTCTTCTCATAACTTTGTTGTTGAGAGAGAGTGGATAGATCAACAGGCTAAATTCCTCATCTCTGCTACACTTAAGCAGATTTGACATTGCTGAGTTAGCAGAGAAGCCACTCTCCAACCCCTCCAACACTGAAGTAGCTGCTCACATTTGAAATCACCTGGGCAGTCTTCATCTGGCCGAGCTAACTGCTAGGACCAAGATTGAAGAAGAGTTGAAACTGAGAGAGGAAGAGAAAAGGAAGGGATGAACAACCAAAGGCAAAGCCTTTCTACAAATGGTTGAGGGTCCTAAACTTGAATCCATAGTTAGATGGGAGTATGATTATAACTCCTGTCAACTAAATCTTTTCAGGGGGGCACAACAAAGGGTACATGTCATTCAAAGTGATAGACTGGATCTCCTATCCACTAATGACTTGTACAAGCTTCTCAGCACCATTTCAGGGAAGAACAAGGACACAGACAAATATCTTCTATCCCTGGTGTTGAAAGCTTTGAGAAGCAGAAACAAGTGAGGTTTTGGTAGCATCAGCCTAGGGGGAGTTTGTTGGATCTAGAAAGACTAGTGCAACCAAAACTAAATCACTTAGACTATTTTGGTGTGACTAATAAAGGACTTCCGAAGCTAAGTGTGGAACTTCCGAAGGAAAAGAAGCTCTTCCGAAGACAAAGTGTAAGATCAACTTCCGAAGGAAAACTCCAACTTCCGAAGACAAAGTATTCACTTCCGAAGTTCAAGAATTAGAGTGAAAGTTTAGAAGTCAACTTCCGAAGTATGAAAGAAGTCCTCAAGCCTCGAAAGTATAGAAGCCTCTTCCGAAGTATAAGTGGCTTTGGAAGAACTTGTTCTTCCGAAGTCAACTTACCTTCAGAAGACACTACTATTATCCAGTGGACATAAGTATGGTCTCTCTGACACTCCGCTGTAGACCTTTGAGATACTGCATGGCGTTTACTCAAAAGCCATGTAGTTGACCATACTTTATTCCACTGTTTACTTTTATCAGTAAGTACAGTTGCCAACTTTAGTTGGTGACAAAAGGTAAGTCATGGACATGTCATGACTACCATATCTTAGATAATACTTTATCTAAGATAGCTTAACCTTTGCATTGTAGTATATGCTTTAGTCCTAGGTTTCCAGCTTGTATCAAAGTATATCTGGCTGTGAGATCTAGTATATATAGTTTCTCATTGTAACTCTTGTTTCATGCTTGTAAGAGTCTTCTAATACTTTGAGTTGAGAAGTAATATATACAAGTGCCTTGAAAATTATTTCCTTGTGTTCTTTGCTACTTATTATATTATTATCAACTCTTAGAAAAGATTCTACTTCACTTGATTTGAGTGTAGTATAAGTGAGTTTAAGAGAAATCCAAGTGTTAAGTGACAAAACCCGATCCTGCAGTCAATTATGAAACTTATGGATTATTTATGCTTATTTCTTAGTTGTCATTAATCTTTAATACATGAAAGTTAATAATCAAACTATTAAATTGAACAATAATAATTATAACAAAAATAATAATTATAATAATAATAACAATAATAATAATAGTAATAATAATAGTAATAATAATAGTAATAATAGTAGTAATAATAATAATAATAAATTATAATAAAAATAATAATAACTAGAAATAGTAATAATAAAAATAATAATTTCTAAAAATTATTAAACTTGAAACTGTTAAAACTTAAATTAGTTAAGTTAGGGGTTTTTTTGTCAATTTATAAACTTTAAAAGAAAGTTTAAGTATAAAATAATAAACAATCAAAAGTTGAGGGACTGTTGTGTAAAATTGAAATCAAAACCCCCAAATTCATTCTCTCTCCCCGACATTCCGGTCACCGGTCGGCCAACCTCCGGGCGAGCTCCGGTGACCATCAAGCACCCAAAATTAATCGATTTTTAAACATGCTAAAGGTGTCAATCGACTCGGGGTAGCACCGCAGACTCGAACCCATGATTAATTGGACCATTACATTCGGGATTAAAGGGAATTGAACCGAAATCAACATCTCAATCGATTCATAACCGTTCAACGTATAAGTTGTGATGAGTAATCAAATTAAACGATCAGAAATGGTCGAATAATCATTATCAAGTTTAATACATCGTTTAATTTGAGTTAAACAATCGATTAAACAATCAATTGTAACCGAAATAGTCGAACGGAAGCCGAAGCTTGTTTGACACCTTAACGTACAAATCAAACCTATATAACTGAGGGCAAATGTCCCCTTCGACCCCTTTCAACTCTCTGTAACTACAAATTCGTGATACACACATTCAATCGATCAAATTCTAAGCTTCTGTTCATCGCAAGATAACCGAGACAAACACAAGCCTAAACACTACATTTCGATCTTAATCAAGTATAATACGTCATTCTAATCGATTACACTTAGGGATCAAAAGCCCTAAGGTTAATCGGGTTGAAACACTCGAATCGGTGTTTAATTTTGGGATTGAACGATCTGAGGTTTATGCAATTTGGGGATTGCACTTAGATTATGTTTTTAAGAATTTAAAACCGAGCGATACCACGGCCACGACCCTGGTTCACTGGTTACATACTCACACCCTACACACGAGGTCCCCAGTTCGAACTCGGCTACCTCCATTTTTTTTAAATGCATTTTTTTGGCCTTTAAAAAATACAGAAAAATTTATAAAAATTAACAAAAAAATCAGTTTATAAACTTTGTTAATTTTAACGCCACCTAACTATTCTCTGAAAATTTATTTCTTAAAATATTTTAATATTTTTATTAAATATTTAGACAAACGATATATATAGTTTATCTTTTTATAAAAATAGACTTTAAATAATGATTTAATCACCAACTTTGAATATTTTAAAAATTATAAAAGTTTATTCAAACTTATATTTAAACTTTATTACAAATGATTTTCCTTTGCATTCATTTGTATTAAAATGCTCAATTAGTATATTTTATTTTCATTAAATCAAAACATAACCAATTATATCATTTTATTGAATTTAGTTAATAAAACCCCCAAATTCCACTTGAAACCCTAGTTCTCGTTATATTGTTAAACTTATTATTAGACTTAAATCTTGTAAATATATATATGTTTAGGTACCTTGTGAAGGATTTTGTTGGAACATCAATTATTATCCATATTAATCATCTTATATATATACTTAATCGTCATGTGAGTTTTCATGCCCATTTTTATATTATGTCACACCTTTTGGGGTGAAACATGTTAAACTTATTAACTTACACTTGTAAACTTTTTATACTTGTAACGCACATGCAATTCATACTTATGTTTTGTCATGGTTATTTGTATTATTGTAAGATTCATATGAGTTACATTATATGTTGACAATCATTAACTATTGCTAGCCTGGCGACGTCATAGATCTATGGGCCTGACAAGCCTCCTTGGTGCTAAAGCCGATGTATTGCCGGCTCCTGATGACGTATGCTTGTTCATCATGGGAAACAAGTACACTTAGCTAATCGTTATAAACTTGTAATCTTATTCTTGGTCAAAGTTTGATTGTAGCTATATGTGTTCAATAAACTTGCATAATTCATAACCATTGACATGAATTGCTACTTGTAAATATTTTATTTTATTTATGTATATTTAACCCATGAAAACTCACCAACCTTCAAAGTTGACCTTTTATTTTTAACATGTTTCAGGAAATGCTCAAGTATGATGATCTCTTGAAGTGTGCTCACATCTAGGATTTGGACCTAGAAATAAAATAATAAATTGTCTTGGAATATTTATCTTATGTTATGTTTATTTCTTGTATGAGACTTATGGTTGTAATTTGCATTTTAAGACTTATCATAATAATATTTTCATTTAATGGTAGCGTTATGTGGCTGTGAACAATCTTAACCCTCACACCTCGACGATTCTGCCGTTAAGGTTGGGGTGTGACAAATTGGTATCAGAGCCCATAACTATAGGGATTTAGGTTATTAGAAATGGTGACCTAAATTATAGTTTATGCATGAACCTCATAGAAAAATCTTTATATTCTTGTAAATATATATTATTGCATGCTACATGATGCTATCTATTTAGTGATGCCTTTTAATGTGCAACTTGATGCCTTTAGATAGGTTTGCCTTATAATTGATTAGCTTGGTTACTTGTCTCCCCTAAATTTATTCTTAATTCTTTACTCTCCCCGATAAATGAAACTTCTTAAACATATTCGACGACACGTGGGATCGTACGCTTTATATCGATGGTTTAAATCTTTAGACTTTATGTCTAATCTATAAAAATCTCATCAAGGTTTTGATTCCATGAACCTAGGAAATATTGTGTGACACATAGACACCTGTATTCTGGATTTCCCGGCAAAAAGCCTTCGGGCTAAGGTAAGCATTTCACATAAATCCTACGGGACTAGTTATGCTTACTTGGGGATTTCTGGGATGAGTGATAAACTATGGTCAACATACACAAGTTTCTAAGGCAAATGGGTCAATTTACCTTGACGTGTCAACGTTTCCAAATGGTAATGCGTTACCAAATAGAATCATTCCGTGTGTATTTTTACAAATATTGAATAATCCTTGTTTTATTTACTATCCTTATATCTCCAAATTCCTATGACTAACTTATTTTGTATCCAGCATGTCTCGTCACCATGGAAAGTGTGGAAGTTCCGGCCGAAAGTTAGCCGCCATGATTGCTCGTCAAATGGCTG
The DNA here is from genome assembly GCA_025215565.1 of Flaveria ramosissima. Classification (NCBI taxonomy): domain Eukaryota; kingdom Viridiplantae; phylum Streptophyta; class Magnoliopsida; order Asterales; family Asteraceae; genus Flaveria; species Flaveria ramosissima. The sequence continues at coordinate 19,398,654 of CM046035.1, forward strand.
CCGTCATACCGACAATGGTTGCTGAACTCAATAGCACCATGATGACCAACTCTAGCAACAATGGAAATGGTCAAGGAGAAAATAGCACGAACCAAGGGCGTAACAACCAAACCTGCACGTTCAAACATTTTAGTTCATGCAAACCCACTAGCTATAATGGAAAGGAGGGAGCCACTGGACTTCTCGAGTGGTTCGAAAGCATGGAAAATACGTTTATCAACTGTGAGTGTCCCGAGGCCCTCAAGGTTCGTTATGCCACTAGTATGCTCCAACAAAGGGCACTTACATGGTGGAATAGTGAGAAAAGGAACCGTGGTGCTGATGTTGTGTTAGCACTAACTTGGGACGAGTTCAAGAATATTGCTATTGCAAAGTTTTGCCCGAGAAGTGAATTGAAATTGCTGGAGGAGGAGTTCTGGAACCTTAAACAAGATGGTGGTGATCACTTGGCCTACTCAACTAGGCATCACGAGTTGAGCATTCTATTGCCCCATATGGTCGACACTGTTCCTCGTAACATCGAGAAATTCATCAAGGGGGTACCGCCCCAAATTCAAGATGCTGTGGTGGGTAGCCGACCCACAACTTTGGAGGAAACCATTACTATCACCGCTCAACTTACTGAGAGTCATATACGAGCGGGCACCATGTCTGTCAAGTGTGCTAAGAAGGTTGAGAAGACGGTCCCTGAAGCTGCTAAGGAGACTAAAACTGAAACGTCTTACAATAACAACAAGAAACACAAGTTCACACTGGCTCGTAACTTTGCTGTGGCTGCACCCAAACCACCTCAAAGACAACTTGTACCTGTGGCTGCACCTGTAGCACAAGTACCTGTAACACAAGTACCTGTAGCCAGGGCCTATGCTGGTCCTCAACCTATGTGCAATGTCTGTAGGTACCATCATCCGGGGAACGCTCCGTGCCACATCTGTACTTTGTGCGGTAAATATGGACACTTGGTGGCGACTTGTCACCATGCACCAAACAATGCCGCGACGGTTGCAAATCGTGTTTGCTACAATTATGGGGAACCTGGTCACTTCCGCCCACAATGCCCTCGTCTTGCGGGTAATGTTCCACAAGCCCGAGGACGTGCTTTCAATATCAATGCAAACCAAGCACAAGCAAACAATGATGTGGTGAACGGTATGTTAAACCCAACCTCAAATTTTATGATCTAAGTCTTTTGATGCTTTACATGTATCGTTAAATATCTTTAAAACTGAACAGGTATGTTCCTTATTAATAATTCTTATGCCTACGTTCTATTTGATTTTGGAGCCGATAAAAGTTTTGTCTCGTTAGAGTTTGAGTCTATTCTTGCTAAGCCACATACGAAACTAGAAAGACCTCTCACCGTTGAAGTCACCGATGGAGAACCTATCACCGTTTATATCGTTATTCGTGATTGTGTCTTGAGCCTCGACGCACATGATTTCTTTATCGACCATATTCCTATGAAACTTGGAAGCTTTGACCTTTTAACATGTTTCACGAAATGCTCAAGTATGATGATCTCTTGAAGTGTGCTCACATCTAGGATTTGGACCTAGAAATAAGATAATAAATTATCTTGGAATATTTATCTTATGTTATGTTTATTTCTTTTATGAGACTTATGGTTGTAATTTGCATTTTAAGACTTATGGTTATAATATTTTTATTTAATGGCAGCGTTATGTGGCTGTGAACAATCTTAACCCTCACATCTTGACGATTCCGCCGTTAAGGTTGGGGTGTGACAACCACCGCCGGCCATCACCGCCGGACACCACCGCATCATATCGTCTTCATAAGCCGGTAACCTCACACCACTACCATCCATCTCTAATACTCACATTATCATCACCATCGACCATCATCACCTAATCGCTACCATCCACCACCAGCTGCCACCAATATCTCCAACCATCTCCGCCACCTCTCATGTATCTAACCAAGATGAAGCTCCAACTCCCTGCCACGTCCGCCTCATCCTCACTCACAAATCGAAGCTCAAATACTTTAAATTTAAGCTCGAACTAACAAACCACATCTGAGTTCATCCCCATAATCATTTATATACCTCTTTAAGTGGTTTTGATGATGATTTTATAGTTTTTGATGTTTACCCCATTGTATATTTATGATTAACTATGATTCAATAGTGGTGGTGGTCTGCAATAGGAGTGGGTTAATGGTGGTGGGCTATAGAGGTCGTGGATTGAATAGTGGTGGTGGTTTGAAATGGGAGTAGGTAAAGGTGAGCAGGACTGTTTAAGGATGGTCAATACAATCGGTCTCACAATGAGGAGAGTGTTAGAACACTTAACAGATCAAATAAGAAACCGGGACTATATTTATGATACTAAGAACACAAGAAAACAATGAGACAAAAAATTAAGAACAACAAAGTATGGTTATCAAGGATGCTGTATATTGCTCTCAAGTTCTTTTAGAAGTGTTACAAAGCATAAAGAAAAGATACACGGGCCTGAGATACTTTATACTACATCCTACAGCCGGCAGATTTGCCTTTTAACTAGTGACTATGACATGCCATAGCTCACATCCTAATATATTACAAAAAGGATAAAAATACATAAAGTAGAAAGTTACAGAGACAAGACCTTAATGTATAGTTGCAAAAGCATGGACCTTTTCATCAACTTGTATAAGTTGGTGAGTCTTCAGAGTTACAGTGGAAAGTGAGTCAGCTTTATGCAAAAGTACATCAAGGAAAACATATTCTCCTTTGTCTTTGGAAGAAATCTATCTTCACTTCATTTCCCTCAGAAGACTTTTTCTTTGAAGCTTCGGAAGACTTCGTATTTGGCTTTAGAAGATTTTGGTCTTGGCTTCAAAAGATTTTACACTTAGAATATTTTCTTGTGTAGAGCGTAAAACTTCTGAAACAACTTCTACTATGTACCAAGTGCATGCATGCAGGAAGCACTTAGTTTGTTTTGGGTGCATCAGCCTTTCTACAAATCTTACAAACTCCCCTAGGCTGATGCTACCAAAACAGAGAGGTGATTTAGATATTGATAGTCCTTATTATGATCACGAGCATTCCTTTTGTCATAATACCTTCTCATGTCATAAAGATCATGCAAAGGTAGATTAAGCATGTCTTGTTAGAAGTAGATATCTTGACCACCTTGATCTCTAATGACATACCATCTGTCTAGATTAGCTGCAAAGGTCTAAGACAAGATGGGTCTTCTAGATGCAAATGGCTCTACTTGAGTTGGAGTTGGTTAAGCAGCCTCTTCTTGCACTTCTGACTCATCCTGAGGTCTAGAGATGGATGCTTTTGGCTTCTTCTCGGATACACTCTTCAAAGCCATACTTTTATGCTCTTTGAAGTCTTTAACTGAGAAGACTGGCCTTCAGCACCAGGTTGTTCTGTTGTGTCTTTCTTAGTTAGGCTCTCTTCCCCTCACAGGTTCAGAAGGAAAGGGATTAGGACTTTGCTATGGATCAGAAGATGAAGTTTGCTGTGGTCCAACATGGGGTCCAGGTTGTGTTGTCTTAGAGGGTTCAACCTTAACCTCAACTTTAGGAGGAGCTTGATTTGGTGGGGTGTGTAAGTCAACAAGCTCTCCCCTCTTAATCTTCTGCTTGATCACTCTAATATGGTCATCCATGGTGGATAGAGACATTGGACCAAGCCTCCTTCTGGAGAATCCATACAACTTCAAGAAGTTCATCATCCTCGGCCTATCAGCAGCTTCTTTTGACTCTTTTGAATGATGGCTCTTGACTTTGCTTCTTCTTCCCTTATCTTCCTCTTAGCAGCTTTTTGTTCTTTAAGTACTTATTTCTCAAGCTGCCTGATAGAGTCCTGTGGCAATCAGGTAGTTGATCATGTTTTGTCTATCACCTTCCTTATTTACCTAAGGTTGTTCTGTTGCTGCAGCCTATGTCTCAGGACTTTCTTGAACTGGGGATAGGGTAGGAGCATCATACATCCACCCTAGTATTTCATTTGCAACTCCATAGGGTGGAGATGACATTGCCCTTGGAATACCCTCCTCAAACAAGCTTTGTATGAGAGAGTTCACATCAATATGATCTTGAGGAGGTTGCTGAGTATGGACAATTACAAGTGGGGGTGGTGAATCGTCAATGTCCATACCCTGTGAAGAACTCCCAGGTTCTGTGATTGCTTGGACTTTCTCTCCTTTTTCGGTAGCATCACCCTCTTGCATAGCTGAGCTAGGAGTTAGGTCTATCGCATCCACAGCTTCTTGTGTTCCTAGTTGAGCTCTTCTTAAAGGTCTCCCAGCTAGTTTATCCTTTAGATCAGAAATATCAAGTTGCTGATCATTGACCCTCCTTTGCAGGGTAGTCACTTGAGATTCCAAGCGACTAACTTTAGAGGCTATATAGGTGCAGGTTTGAGTAAGCTTTTGCACTTTAGTCTCATGTTCCCCTCATCTTCATCAGAAAATCATGGGGGGATGAGAGAATAGGAACAAAGTTTTCTTCCTCACCACAAGCATGACGTTCTTGGCTGCTAGATATCCCATGCACAATGACAACTTCAGGTGAAATGTCAATAAGATGGGTTGCCAAGGTTGAGGTCTTAATGATGTAATCACTTTCAAAAGTGAGAGCCTCTTCCATATGGACCTCCTGAACAAGTTCAGGGAGATCCACCTCAGTAATGGGTGAATCAGGATTACTCATCTCTCTTTGAGTAGGGGAGGAGAAGATAGACTCATGGTACTCACTGAATCCCATGTCTTCATCATCATAGAATTCATGGTTGGGTATTGGTTGGTTAAGATCAAGAGGTGTGGGGACGGTAACTTTCCTTTGAAGATTGTTCACTAGGGTTTTAAGACTCTAAGTGAAGGCTTAAGGCTGTTGGGCTTGTGAGCTCATTTGGCTGAGCATGAGGAGCCTCAACACCGATCAATGGTGAGATGGGAGTGGTTTGCTCCTCAGGAGAAGTGGGAGCTCCAGTGTCTACTTCTTCATGTATTGTTGGTCATATAGGGACATGCATAAGCTTAGGAGCTTGTGTAGGGGTTTGTTTGGATTTTCTCTGGTAGGTGATGGTTGTTTGTGGCTGTTTTGGTGGTTGTGAAGTAGAAGGTGTGGGTTCAACACTAGCTTGTGCTGCTAGTTTGTCACCTTAAGCAATGAGCTCTAATATTTTTGGGACAAGGGCTGTTTCTACACCCGAGAAGCCAAAAGTTGGCTTCCTCATAGTTTTGAAGATGTCGAGCTTCATCTGTCCCAATTTAAGAACTTTACTTGTTCCCCTCAACTATGAGACCAGTTCCAAGTTAAGAATGTGCTGGACATATCTAGGGAACATATAATATTCTAGGGAGTGTAAGTTTGCAAGTAAGTTAGTATACACAAATTGTGAGTACCTGAACTTGACCCCTTGGATCATTCTATGAACTATGATAGAGAGATCCTCATGAATCTGGTCCCATCCTCCATGCTTGTTTGACAAGCTGTGTATGACTACATGGAGGAGGTACTTCCATTGAGAAGATACCTTGCGTTTCCTGAAGGTCTTTACAGAGAAATCACTTTCATAGCCCATCCGCCCAAAGGAGTGATTAACAACAACTTTTGAAAAGGACAAAACACCTTCTACATCATCCAGCTGAAGATGTGTGTTTATGATGGGTGGAGTGATGAAGATTGTCCTATGGTAGATAGTTCCTTCTCCCCATCCATGGTGACCTCTTAGAAGGTCCTCCAAAAGTTCAAAAATTGATCCTCAGAGAGTGGAGGATCAATGATGAGGGAGGTGAAGTAGTTTGACAGAGAAAGAAAACAACAAACCTCTGAGAAACTTGGGTCTTTCTCAGAATTCAACAGAGCAACTTGATTATGTTGCCTGTGAAGTTGCATGGAAAAATCAGGGTTGTTTCTGTGATCAAGGTTGGCCATTTAAGAAATCTTAGGTGTGAAGGAAGATAAGAACATGGTTAGTTATGGGTGAATTTAGGTTAGAGAAGATTTTAGATGAAGAGGAAAGTGAAAGAGGGGGAATCGTTGGGTATATATATGAGATGGATATGAGACAAAGTTAATGAAAGAGGATAAACTTTGAAATCTGGATGTCAGTCCTACCTCAGAAAAAGTGCCCAAAAAGGTAGTTTTCTTGGAATTCGAAAATCTTCCGAAGGTATTTTGTATTCGGAAGTGTTGATAAAAGCTTCCGAAGCCAAAATGACTTCGGATGATATTTCTAAGAGCTGTGAAAATGTTGGTTCAAGAGGAAATTACTTAAAGGAAATTTCACTTCTGAGACATGTCTAGTTTCGGAAAAAATCAAGACTTGTTAGTTTTATTCTAAAGAGAATAAATATGTCGAGACTTAGTTGCTTTCGGAAGAAAAATTTTGTTCTTCAAAGGCATATAATTACTTATTAATAAATTCAGGCTTCGGAAGATATTATAGAATATCTTCCGAAGGAAAATTTTCATAAGTAGTTAAGACATAATATTCTATTTCGTAGACAATTTGATATCCTCCGAAAAAATGTTCAAAATTTTCACAAAACTAAGGAATATTATTTAAAAAATTTTCTTCCAAAGTAAACATGGGCTTATGAAAGTGATAAAATAGACAACTTAGGACACATAGGGTTTAAAAATAATACTGAGTTAAGTTTAAGAAAATCTACTCAAAGTTAATCACCCCAATAGCTTATTCAAGATATTTAAACCTCTACTCATAAAAAGCTTTGGTGAATAGATCAACATATTGTTCATTTGTGTTAACTTTGACTAGTTTGATTAATCCCTTTTCAAAGTTATCTCTAATCAAATGATACCTGATGTTGATGTGTTTTTGAAGATCATGTATAGGTTGGACTCACCTTAGTTTAGATTGCTTACTTTACTTGTAATAGGACTTTTGTTAGTTTCCTTTTGTATGTACTTAGATTTGTGTATATTAGCAGTCTAGCGAAACTGTGAGCGAAACTGTAAGTTCACTCATAGTTTGCTGTTTTTGTTTACCTGGCGAATTTAATGTTCTGTCGGGCGAAACTATAGTTTCGGCAGGACAATTTCGCTGACAGCGAAACTGTCTGCGAAACTAAGGCTGTTATATATACTCTTGTTAATTTTCATTGTAGGGTAAGCTTGCAAAACCCTAATCGTGGATCATTGTTGCAAGTTGCCTTTTCAAGCAGTTATTACACAAAAATATCATTGTGCTTTTTGTTATTGATTGTCATTGATCATTGTCTTATCAAGTATGAGTTAGTATTGTGTTCAATCTTCTCTATTATCATTGTTTAGCATGCTTGTTGGATATTGAGCGATTCTTCACATCATTTGCACCGTTGTTCGATCATATGGACCAACAATATGGTATCAGAGCCTTAGTGCTCTTGATTTGTTGAGTTTTTGGTGGTTTTTTTTCAATATCTAGTTTCAATTATTTTCATTGGATTATAAGGTGTTTTTGATATGGAAATTGATTGAATTCTGCTAGTTTTTGATTGAGGTAGATCTCATAATCATCAGATCTCAAATTCATTGAGTATTGGTTGATATCAGATTGATTTTGGGTTGAAAAAGGGTTTTGGGATCGATCAGCGAAATTAAAGTTCTTTCAGCGAAACTGCCAACCTTCTTTCAGCGAAACTATGGGTTATATTGCTTCTGAAACTGTTTTTAGTGGTTCTGCGAAACTAGTCTTTTGAACGAAAGTTCATCAGTGATTGTGAACGGTTGTCAAGCGAAATTGCTGCTGAAATTGTTTTTGAACGAAAGTTCAAGCTTGTTTCATGCGAATTTACCAGCGAAACTAAGCCTGTTGTGACATTGGGTTAGCAAAAAGTGCTGCCGAAATTGTTAGCGAAATTAGCTTCCTCTGCAAAAGTATCAGCGAAAGCAGTTCTTCAGCGAAATTGTCTGCAAAGTCATCATTTTCTGCAAAAGTGTCAGCGAAATTATTTTCTTTTTTGCCGAAACTATAATGTCGAAGTTAACCACACTCACACTTGCTGATCTTGAAAGTGTTGCACCCAATAGGCCTCCAAGACTCATTAATGGAGACAATTTTAAAGATTGGAAGAGATGTCTCAAAGCCTTCTTCTTCTACACTGATCATAACCAATGGGAATCGATTACTTCTGGTCCTCACATACCAACGATTACTGTTGATGATGTTGTCTCTCAAAACAAGGACCCATCTTCCTATACTGAAAAGGATCTGAAATTGATCGATCATGACCAAAAGGCTTTTGGTGCTCTAACTCTCTGTCTAGCACCAGACATTTACAACCGTTTTGAAGAGCATAAAAATGCTAAATCTCTTTACGATGCTCTATGTGAATTTTATGATGGCAATGCAGATTTGGTAAAGGATAAGAGCATTCAGGCTGAAAAGGAATTCAATTCATTTGTGGGATACAAGAATGAGAGTCTGACAGATCTCACAAATCGTTTCTTAATTGTTTCAAGCACCTTAAAGAAATATGATGAAAGGCTTTCCAACAGTGAACAAGTTAACAGGCTTCTTGATTATCTTCCACCACAGTGGAGTCTTCACGTGAGGATGCTTAAACAAGAAAGAGGGTTCACAGACTACAAGCTGATGGATATTATCAATAAGTTGAAATCCTTTGAGTTGGACATGAAGAGACGGGAATTTAACCAGACTATGATGTCCACATCTGGTTTTTCTCAAAATGCTGCTTTATTGTCATCCGCTGCAAACTCTCAAATACAGAATCCAATTCAGGGAGGGATCAATACAAGTACTTTCTCGGGTGGAAACAGTAGTGTTGGAAGAGATCTGGGTAATTCTAAAGCCAATGTTGAAACTTCAATTCCATCATAAACAATGGCTCTTTTTGGAATGTTCGTTCAAAGCTATGAAGCACTTGTAGCTGGAGAATTGAAAGGGAAGGGAATGACTATGGAAGACATGTATCAGGTGGATCCTGATGATCTTGAAGAAACTGATATTCAATGGCAGATGGCTATGTTGACCCTTAGAGCTTGAAGATTTATGGAAAGAACTGGACGAAAGAACTTTGGTGGTCAAACATCTAATTCAAAACTGGGATTTGACAAGTTCAAATTGAGATGCTTTAACCGTAAACTATTGGGACACTTCAAACGTGAATGTCCATTACCAATTGTCACCGATCCTAGTAATTCTGGAGTCCCAAGACTGACAGCTGAGAAAGAGAAGGAAGATGTGAATCACAAAAAGGAGACTGCCTTGATTTCTAACTTTGATTGGAGTGCTGAGGTTGAGGAAACAAGAACTGAGATAAATCATGCTTTAGTTGCTGAGTTTGTTGAAAGGAGTGAGGAGGAAGATGGTAAAGATGGATTTGATCTTTTCAAGGAATTCAAAAGAGAAGATGTGTCATCTGTGAATGAGAAAGAAGAAAAAGATGATGGAATTGGGAAAGACAAAACTGCAAGTTTAAGTGAGAAAGGAAGTTCAAGCACTGGGCAAAGAAAGGATAATGATGATGATGCTGCTACTGTTGAGGAAAAGAAGTCAAGTACTCCAGTATGCCAATGTGACAAAGCCTTAGCTGCTGAAAGGATGGTAATGGGACTTCCATATGAGGTAATACAGGATATGTGCTCATCTGCTTGTAAAATTAGATTATTTGGGATTGATAAAGCTAATCGTCTATTAATTGATAATGAAAAGGATTTAAAGCGAATTAATGATGAACTTAAAATCAATGAATCAAAATATTTTATTAAATTAAATGAGGCTTTAAAAGAAAATGATCACTTAAAACGAATCGTTTTGGAAAGAAATGTCGAGATTAACACTTTGACTGAAAGGGTTGCCTTTGTTGAATTTGAAGCAAGCAAACTTCAGTCAAAGTTAGACAAATGGACTATATCAGGGATGAAACATGATGATCTCTGTAAATCTCAACGGGGAGCTAGAATTAAAACTGGATTGGGTTATGAAAACGTAAAGGTTTATCCTCCGCCTAGTACATACTGTTATTCTCCTATGCATGTTCCTCATCCTTCTAATGACTTAATCAAAACAGATACTGACAGTATGTCTACAGGTTTAGAGGGGATTAACTCTAAGCACATTCGTGAAGACTACGACTATGGACCAACTAGTGGGCTTGGATGCACTAGTATTAGTACACCTGATTGTCAGCAGTCTGATTTAGATCATAAGTTTAGTTTAAATTCTGTTTTTGTTTCTAGTTCGTCTATAACAGACACTGTTGTCTCATGTTCTCATGATAGTTTATTTCATCTTGTAATTCAGTTCATGGTGGTGATGTCTTTTGTTCTAGTAATGATTATGATGCATCTGATCTTTCTTCAAAACCAACTGAGCAAATTAAAACTAATTATTTTAAAATGTTCTTTTCTCACCCTATTCCATCTTTCACTCCATTAAATATGACTTTATCTGATGAACGAATTTCTTCTTCATCTGACACCAGTACCAGTGGAACTTGTTCTACTGGTACGTCGGACAAATCTTCATCTATTTTTGTAAATAATAATTCTTGTTCAAATAAACGTCAAACTCATGGCTTGTATGAGACATTCAGTGACATTGATTCTAGTTTATCTGAATGTGATGAGGAAATTATCATTGATCCTATTTTTATCCCATCACATCACAGACCTAGACTCAAACCTCATTGTTTCAGGTGTGGTCAAGAGGACCATCTTGTCAAGAATTGTCCTACTTTGATTCATGGTCCCTCTAATCGGAAGTGCTTTGGAAATAAATTAACAAAATTGGTTAATAATTTCTTCTGTAAAAAATCTGTTTCATCAAAAAATAAAGTTGTTCAATCTTGGTTCCTATTACACCTGGTTAACTGATTTATTCATTCTTTTCAGGAGTCATCCTCTAAGATTGTAAACAGCTTGTGGCATGTTGATAGTGGGTGTTCCAAACATATGACTGGGCTGAAAGATTTGCTGACCAATTATCGGATTATCGATGGAGGATATGTTGCTTTTGCTGGTGACAAAAAGGGTGGAAAGATGATTGGACAAGGAGAAGTTACCAATGGTTCTCTAACTTTGGAAAAAGTCAACTATGTTCCTAAGCTGGCATTTAATCTTCTGAGTGTTTCTCAAATTTGCGATAAAGACATTCCCGTTCTGTTTAAATCTGATGAATGTCTATTTTTAAAATCAGAGATTGTTATCCCAGATGATTTGATTCTTATGCGTGCTCCAAGAAAATATGATACATATCTTCTTGATATGAACTCAAGCGAGTCAAAGGCTACTGCAACTTGTCTTCTTTCTAAAGCTTCAACTTTTGAATCTCTCTTATGGCATCGTCGATTAGGCCATGTTAATTTTAAGATAATTAACAAATTAGTAAAGAACAATCTCGTTAGAGGACTTCCTTCAAAAGACTTTTCTGTTAATGAAAAATGTATGGCTTGTGCCAAGGGCAAACAACATAAGAAACCTCATAAGCCCAAACTTCTAAATAGCATATCCTGTCCTCTCGAGTTGTTACATACTGATTTGTTTGGCCCAATTAGTGTTAAATCTATTGCTAAAAAATCATTTTGTCTTGTTGTTACAGATGATTTCTCCAGATATTCATGGGTGAGGTTTCTTGCACACAAAGGCGAGGTTGCTGAGGAATTGCAGAAATTAATTCTTTCTATCGAAACAATCAGCAAGAGAAAGGTTATGGGCCTGAGAAGTGACAACGGCACTGAATTCAAAAATCAGATTCTTGATTCATTTTGTGCTCAAAAGGGGATTGTGAGACAATTTAGTGCTGCGAGAACTCCTCAACAGAATGGTATAGCAGAACGAAAGAATCACACTCTCATTGAAGCTGCACGTACAATGCTGATAGAATCTTCATTACCCATTATCTTTTGGGCTGAAGCTGTAAACTGTGCTTCATATGTTCTAAACCGAGTGTTGATTGTGAAAGATAAAATGAAGACTCCTTATGAACTTTTTCATAAGAGGAAACCTCTAATTGATTTCTTTCGGCCATTTGGTTGCTCTTGCACTCTTCTGAATACTCAATCTCAAAAGACAAAGTTTGGTGCTGTATCTGATGAGTGTTACTTTGTTGGTTACTCTTCTTCTCAAAAGGCATATCGGGTTTATAACAAAAGAACACGTATTGTTCAAGAGTCGTTCTATGTTGATTGGCAGGAATCTAACTCTTCTGAAGTTCGATCTGAACCAGCATGGTTCTTTGACTCCGATACTGTGTTTAATTCGTTCAATCTTCCAGTTTTCGATGATGATGCGTCCACTCCAAATGCTCAAACCAATATTATTTCATCATCTCCATCACCTGTTCATTCCAACTCGTCAGTAAATGAAGCTATTTCAGCTGATGTTGGTTCATCTTCTCCAATGCTTGATCCAGCACCAACATCTGATTCTTTATCTCCTACATCTTCTCCACTACTTGATCCAGCAACAACACCTGATTCTCCCTCATCTAATCTTTCACCATCTATGAGTGAAATTTCTCCAAACATTTTTCCTTCAGCCGGCGACTACAAAACCTTGAAAGATCATCCTCTTGATAACGTTATTGGATCTATCACTGATGGTGTTCGAACGCGGAGTCAATCTGGTTTGATTAATGTTTGCCTTTTCTCATGCTTCATTTCTCAAACTGTCCCGAAAAATGTGCATGCTGCTCTACAGGATCCATGTTGGGTGGAGTCAATGCAATTGGAACTTCAACAATTCAGAAAGCTTAAAGTTTGGACCTTGGTTGACTTGCCTCCTAACAAATGCCCAATCGGTACAAAATGGGTGTTTAAGAACAAACCGGATGATCGTGGTGTAGTGGTGCGTAACAAGTCTAGACTCGTTGTGCAAGGTTTTGCTCAAGAAGAAGGGATTGACTATACTGAAGTCTTTGCTCCAGTCGCTCGTCTTGAAGCAATCAGAATATTTCTCGCTCATGATGCTCATAAACAGTTCAAGGTCTATCAGATGGATGTGAAGTGTGCTTTTCTCTACGGAGACATTGATGAGGAGATATATGTGTGTCAACCACCAGGTTTTGAGGATCCTGACTTTCCCGATAAAGTCTTTAAGCTTGACAAATCTCTGTATGGTCTTCATCAAGCACCTAGGATCTAGTATGAGACCCTCACACAGTATCTTCTAAGCAATGGTTTCTCTCGTGGTACCATCGATATGACTCTCTTCAAAAAGGAAGTGAATGGTGAAATGTTGTTTGTCCAAGTTTACGTTGATGATACTATTTTTGGATCTACCAATTCTCTATTATGTAGAGAGTTCGAAGAGGTAATGCGCCAAAGGTTTGAAATGAGTATGATGGGAGAAATGTGTTTCTTTCTTGGATTACAAGTTGAACAACAGAAAGAAGGAATTCTTATTCATCAGGAGAAGTATATTAAAGATATCTTGAAGAAATTCAAAATGGATGACGCCTCTCCTGAGATGACTCCATTTACTGCTCAGACTTGTCTCACTCCTGACGAGAACGGGAAACCAGTTGATCCTCATCTTTATAGATCCATGATTGGTTCTCTCATGTATCTTACCGCAAGTCGTCCTGATATCACTTTTGCTGTTGGATACTGTGCTCGATATCAGTCGGCCCCAAAAGAATCTCATGAGAAAGCAGTCAAGAGAATATTTCGTTATCTCAAAGGATCATCTCGTTTAGGGCTATGGTATCCATATGGAGGGAATTTTGATTTACATGCTTATTCTGATAGTGATTCCAGTGGTTGCAGGTTAAACAGAAAATCGATGTCTGGAGGGTGTCAATATTTGGGAAATTGTTTGGTGTCCTGGCAGAGCAAGAAACAGACCACTGTCTCTCTTTCTACAGGAGAAGCAGAATATATTACTGCCTCTAGCTGCTGTTCTCAAGTTCTTTGGATACAACACCAAATGATTGATTACGGAATTAATTTTCTCCACACGCCATTATTTTGCGACAATGAAGCAGCCATTGGGATTGCAAAAAATCCTATTCATCATTCCCGAACCAAGCATATCGAGACACGGATTCATGCAATTCGTGATGCTCAAGAAAAGGGTTTCATCGATATTATACCCATTGATACAAAACATCAAAAAGCTGATCTTTTCATAAAAACTTTTGATAAACCCCGTTTTTATGAATTGATCTCTATGCTCGGGTTAATATCCTTTTAAATTTTCTTTAAAGTCATTAATTCATATAAAAAATATAAAAAATATAATATAATAATAATAAATAAATAAATAATAAATGATTTTAATAATTTAAATAAATTTTATATCCTTTGAAAATAAAATTTTGGGGGAGTAACTTCATAACCTGAGTTCGGAATTTAAAATGACGAGAAATGATTGTATATCTTCTAGATATGTTCTTTATACATGACTGGTGCTAAAATGAGAAATGATAGTAACTGATGCTGGTTTCTGTTTCACATCTTATACTTTAAAATAAAAGAAAACCCAAGAAGAATCAAACAGATTCTTTAACGATATGCTTGATAGACTCAGCCTGAAAAATAAAGTATACAGCAGCAATATGATTTAAATTAAAACATCATGCTTAAGGACGTCTGGATGTACTCAATCGTTTTGGCCTGCACAAAAACTGAGTCCTGATAAAAATTGGATTGAGAATGAATCTTTCACCCATCATGATCATATAAGCCATATTCTTGGACCATGTCTGGTGTATTTATGTGTCTTGTGTTTGTGCTAATCTCCTCTGCTGTACGGAAGTACTGACCTGGAGTGATGATCTCCTCTGCTGTACGATAGTACTGACCTGGAGCTCTCATCAGCACATGATTAATTGGTCATCTCCTTTGTTATACGTGAGTATAGACCTGGAGCTCTCACCATTTTGATCTAAGTTGTGTCAAATCATCTAATCGATGAGTTCTTAACAGAATGTAATATTCTGTTTATAATCACTTGCACACTAATGCACAAGCCTTGCTCCGTATAGATTGATTCAAAATTCAAGAAATCCTGAGGTTGGGTGAGGGTTTTTTGCCAAATGATTGTGGGGTCCTAACATTCTAAAGCATCTAATTGAACCTTAACAAATCATAAGCTGTTTGTTGAAAAAGGATAAGGCATGGGTTTAAGTGGACAACTATATCAGCAATCGTTATTGATTTGTTCTCAAATTTCAACTGTTCCTTTGCAGATTGTGATAAGATCTAGTAATCAGTATGATCTCATTGCCGGTCGATGATTTACAATCATCTTCGTGTTCATGAATATCTAGAGAATGTGATCTCTGAAGTTATTTATAATTATAAAAATAAATAATAAAAATAAATAAATAATTTCGCTCGGCTTTCTAATCATTTTTTAACTGTATATCTCTAGGCGAAAATGCAGATTCTCTTGGCGAAACTGTAAATTCGTCAGGCGAATCTATAATTTCGTCGTCTGCGAAACTATTTGCTATATAAGTCGTTTTGCGAAATTATTTTCTCATTTTCGCACTATCGACCTGTGTAGCCTTCTAGGGTTTATCCGTGACTTATTTTGGCGATTTTGCGTATTTGTGCTGTTTCATTCTGATTGTGTGTTATTTCCAGTTCGCCAGTGAGTTTCGATCATTGAACGTTCTTCTAATCATGTTAATATTAACTCATTTTAAGGCGATTGAATTTTGACTCTTCGGTGTCTTCGCTGTTCATTCAGCGAAACTACCGATTATTCTGCGAAACTGAACGAAAGTTCTTCACTTTTCAGCGAAACTGTGAGGTTATGCTGTCCGTGCGAACCTAACAGTTTCGCCGACCTATTTTCAGTTTCGCCGGATTTGGACATAAGTTTGTACAGTTTCGCCTGGTCGAATCTATCTTATTGGGCAGCGAAATTGATATGTTTTAGTTAGCGAAACTATGTTTTCGCTTGCCGAAACTGTCAGCGAATCTATTTTAAATAATTTTCGCCTGGTCGAAACTATCTTTTTGGTCAGCGAAACTGATATGTTTTAGTTAGCGAAACTAGTTTTTCGCTTGCCGAAACTGTCAGTGAATATTTTTTAATTTTTTCTTTTATTCTTTTCTTATCTTCTTAATTTCTTATTCAACTTATCTGATCTTTTCTTCAGGTTATCATGGCTAATCTAAAGTTCGATGAGCGGAACAATATCACCGCTATTCTGGATGATACACATCCAAAGGCTGCTGGATTCAGAGATTGTATCAGATGGCTACAAAGATCACCCATAGCCCATGCTATATCTCATACGACTACCATTTATGATCTTCATATCAGAGACTTCTGGCGATCTGCAGAGTATGACACTCGAGGAGATTCACAGAGGATTACTGCTAAAGTTATTGATCAAGATGTGACCATCACTGCTGAGACTGTATCGAGGATATTGAGACTAGACGAAGATTCGGGAGATGAAGTCACCATGACAGATTTCGAGGTGTTCCAGGCCTTCAGAAGCATGGGATATGAGGGACCAGCTTTTGGTTCTCGTAAGGAGATCAAGAAGTCATTTCTGTCTAAGGAGTGGAGATATATTGCTCATGTTTTTATCATGTGTCTTGATCACCGTAAAGGTGGATCAGACGGTCTTAACATTGATTGGGCAAAGGCAATGGTGTTATGTTGTAAAGGAGAGAAAGCCAATATTGCCAAACTAATTTTTGCTTGCATGGCTGAGAACGTGATGGCGTTGAAGCAAGACAAATGGCTGCTATATCCCCGTTTTCTTCAGATGATATTTGATGATCTTATACCTAATGTACCAAAACATGGATAGATAAAAAGGCTGGTACAAATGAATTCTTGCATCTTTGCTGATTGCTGTGCCATTCGCCACGATTTCAGTGGAAAGATCACCCATCTTTGGGAAAATATGTATCCTCCAGAACGCTGGAGCTATATTAAACGGGTGGATGAATCTCAAAATAAACGGGCTGAAGAAACAAGAGTATAGCAAATTGAAGCCACAAAGAAAAGAAAGAGATATGCCAAGGAGAAAGACTATGACTTTGAGGAAGACATTGCTGAACAAGCTGAAGAAGTAAGAATTGAAAAAGAAAGAAGGTCGAAAAAGAGCCGATACTACTGAACCTAAGAGACGATCCAAACATAGACATGACGGATTCACCAAGAGAAGAGAGGAAAGTGGAAACCTTGATGAAGATATGATTCGCAATCTGAATACTTCCTTGGCAAATGAACTGAGTATGATCAAGACCAAACTCACAAACCAGGAAATCAGAGAAAAACAAAAGGATGAAGTGATAGAAGGAATGCAAAAGCTGCTTGTTGACCAAAATCGATTACTGAAAAAGTTGTTTGAAGAGATTACCCTGCTGAAAGCTGCAGCCGGCCTGCCTGATCAACTAACTCAATCTGAGTTAGATGATCTGACTGACACATCAAAGTACCCATTTCTGAATGTGGGTACTTCATCCAAGGCAGGAGATGGCACATCTGGTGCAGCAACCACTGATGCTGGAGATCGTGAAGCTAGAGAGAGGATGCTGGAAGAGAAAATGAGGAGGATATAATAGAAGCTTGGTTTGTTAATATGCAATTTGACTTTGAGAAGGATTTGGTTGGTGAAGAAGTAATAGTTACAAAAACTGCTGAAGGAGCCTCTGAGAAAGGAAAAGGATTGGTTGATGAGGAAGAGGATGATGAACAGCTCATAGATTATGATTCAGAACCTGAGTTCTATGAAGTTGACGAGCGACCATTGATCTATGTGGCTAAGAAGGGAGAGGATGCTGCAGATGTGTTTGAGATGGACAAAGATGACTGGTTTGTGAAAGAGAAGGAGCCAGAAGAAATCACTCCTCTTTTCCAACACATGGAGGGGCTGAGTAGGAAGGAAGCTGACAAGAAGATTATAAGCTGGTGCTATAACTCAGGCCTAAAGATGTTCATGATAAAGAGAAGGGGAGGTAGTATCAGTTACATGCTTAAGAGGAAGGCTTTTAAGATCTTGCCTAAATGGGATCTAAGAAGGTTGGCAACTCTACCACTTATTAATGCACATCTGAGTGAAAGAGCCACCTTTCTTGAAAAAGAGATAAAAGCGGGCTTAATGACAACTTTGAGTCGTTTGGGTATATGAAGGCAGAAAGGAGGAGGTCAAAGAAAGATAAAGACTGGGAGAAAGGGATGGGAAGAATTGTTCTGAGGGTTAAACCACCAAAGACTGTAAACAGAGTGAGATTAGCTGATCCCCTTCCCCAACAATTACAGGATTTTGAGAAATGGTTTTATGATAACAACACTGGAGAAGCGGTGATTAGAGTAAAGAATGACAAAGAATTTAGGGTTTTTGATCCTATGGAGTTGTTCAGTTTCTGTGGTGAAGATCTATTTGTATTATGTGAGAATCACATAAAGGCTGGGGCTGGAGAAGAGACTCGGAAAGAAGCCAGTTTGTTTATGAATGTTGCCAACAAGATTAGAGGAGTGAGGTCTGAGGTAAAGAAGTTAGCTGAAAGGGTAAGGGCTCAAGATGATCTTAATATGGATGTTCAAGATTTGACCAAGCAATTTGAGAAGGCTAGTGGTCATCCCAAAGAAGCTGATGATGCAGGAAAAGACCATGGAGGATCATGTGCTGAAGCTTCTAAGGAAGTAGCTGCAGGAGGTGACGAAGACAAATCAAATGCAGCAGAGGAAACCGGAGCTGACAAGACAAATCAAGAAGAGTGAAGAAAGTGAGATCCAACCTAGGGGGAGTATTGAAGATCATGTATAGGTTGGACTCACCTTAGTTTAGATTGCTTACTTTACTTGTAATAGGACTTTTGTTAGTTTCCTTTTGTATGTACTTAGATTTGTGTATTTTAGCAGTCTAGCGAAACTGTGAGCGAAACTGTAAGTTCGCTCACAGTTTGCTGTTTTTGTTTACCTGGCGAATTTAATGTTCTGCCGGGCGAGACTATAGTTTCGGCAGGACAGTTTCGCTGACAGCGAAACTGTCTACAAAACTAAGACTATTATATATACTCTTGTTAATTTTCATTGTAGGGTAAGCTTGCAAAACCCTAATCGTGGATCATTGTTGCAAGTTGCCTTTTCAAGCAGTTATTACACAGAAATATCATTGTGCTTTTTGTTATTGATTGTCATTGATCATTGTCTTATCAAGTATGAGTTAGTATTGTGTTCAATCTTCTCTATTATCATTGTTTAGCATGCTTGTTGGATATTGAGCGATTCTTCACATCATTGCACTGTTATTCGATCACATGGACCAACAGTTTTGTCCTTGAGTGATGTACAGGATTCTCTGTAATAGAGATAGCACTATTGTTGTCTATGTGGATTGGAGTCTCTTTGAAGTTGAATCCATAGTCCAACATCTGATTCTGAATCCAAAGCAATTAAGCACAACAACTGGTAGCAGCAATGTATTCTGCTTCAGCAGTTGATGCAGACACACAGAATTGTTTCTTGTATTGGCATAAAACTATCCTTCCACCAAGGAATTGACATCCCCCTGATGTAGACTTTAAGTTATATTGCAGCCACTATAGTCACTATCTGTATATGCATACAGATTGAAGTCAAATTCTTTGGATACCAAAGGCCAAGTGTTGAAGCACCTTTGAGATATCTTAGAATTCTTTTGAGAATGACCAGGTGTGACATTTTGGGGTTGGCTTGATATCTAGCACAAATACACGTGGCAAACATGATATCAGGCCTACTAGCTGTGAGGTACATAAGAGACCCAATCATAGCCCTGTAAAGATGTTCATCCACACACTCCCCCTCAAGGTCAGGTCCAAGGGAGTGGTTTCTGGCTATGGGTGTCTTTGTGACCTTACATTCAGTCATGTTGAATCTTGTGAGTATGTCTTGTACATACTTTGACCAACTTATGAAGATGCCACTGTCAACTTGCTTCACTTAAATTCCTAGAAAGAAATTGAGTCCCCCATGGCACTCATTTCAAATCTATTCTTCATCCGCTTCTCAAAGTCTTTGCAAAGTTTTGGATTAGTTGACCTGAAGATAATGTCATCTACATACACTTGAACTAGCATCAAGTCATTCCCTGTTCCTTTGATGAAGAGAGTTCCATCTATAGTACCCATCTTGTAGTCATGCTGACAGAGATACTGAGATAATGTCTCATACCACTTCCTTGGAGCTTGGTACAGCCGATAAAGAACTTTATCAAGCATGCAGACATAATCAGGATGATCAGAATCTGCAAAGCCAGATGGTTTTTTGACATACACCTCTTCATCAATCACCCCATATAGAAAAGCGCATTTGACATCAAGTTGGTAGACCTTAAAATCCTTGAATGCAGCAAAAGCCATGAATATCCTAACAGCTTCATGTCTTGTCACAGGAGCAAACACATCTGTGTAATCGATTCCTTCTTCTTGTGTGTATCCTTGGACAAGTAGTCTGGCCTTGTTTTTGATGCATGTCCCCTATCATCATTCTTGTTTCTAACACCCACTTGGTTCCTATGGTAGTATTCCCTTGAGGAAGAAGATATAGATTCCATACCTTTGTCTTTTGAATTGAAGCAGCTCCTTTTGCATAGCTTTAACCCAACTTCCATCCTTTAAACCCTCATCAACTTTCTTTGGCTCTATCTGGGATAGGAAATAAGAGTAGAGACAAACATTTTTGTCATGGGTTTGTCCTCTTGTTCTTACGCCTTTGTCAACATATCCAATGATGTTTGTGGTAGGGTGTGACTTTGGATCCTGAGTTGAGGGATCACAACAAGTTGATTGGAGAGATCTAAATTAGAGAAATTTAGATCAGGCAATAGAGTGTCTCCCACCATATCAGCACACTTATCAAGTCCAATGAGTGTGTGACATCATCAATGTTGTCTTCCATGGAGTGATTGTCAGTATCAAGAAACTCTTGATCACTGTCACCACTACCATTTTCTCATAAATTTAAAGCTCCTTCATTTCAGTTTTGTGCTTTTGAGCTAGAATTTGAAGGCAACTTAGATGTATAAGCTAGATTTGACATGGTTGTGCTGATAGGAACTCCATCTACACGGTTGGTTACCACTAGGGCTGAATTAGTATGATTTAAAGATCTTCTTAAAAAGTCACATTAGCTGGGAAGAGTATCAAATAAAGTCACATTAGCTGGGCTGAATTAGTATGATTTAAAGATCTTCTTAAAAAGATCTTCTTAAAAAGTCACCAGAACCTTTCACACTAGGAGTGTGCTCATTAAAAAGTCACATTAGCTGGGAAGAGTATCAAATAAAGTGTCCATCATCTGAATTCTCAGCAAATTTGGCTACTTGATCTTTGGTATTCAAGATGGCGCAAGGACATCAAATGACTTGAGAAAACCAATGAAAGGTTTCCTCTCGTGCCAAAGTTCCTAAGGAGTCTTACTATGAGTCTTCACTATTAAAACTCTGTTTTTAACATAGCAAGCAATGTTTACTACCTCTGCCCATAGGGTAAATGGGCAGTTTAGAGTCAGATAACATAGTTCTTGCAACTTCAATTAATGTCTCCTCTCTGCAACACCATTTTGTTGAGGAGTCCTGGAAGCACTATATTGTCTTGTAATACCTTTTTCATAACAAAATGTGTCTAGGTTTTGGTTCTTAAATTCAGTTCATTGATCACATCTTATGGTCTTGACCTTGTGATCACATTGATTCTGAGTTTTCAAAATAAAACTCTTTACAATCTCAGGAGTCTCATCCTTAGTTCTAAGGAAAAAGACCTAAGTGAATCTTGTGAAGTCATTTTAGTGATCACTAAACAATATGAGGTCCTTCCTAGACTCATTACACTGGTGGAGCCAAAGAGATCCATATGTAAAAAGTGTATGGGAGTAGTGATGGAGTTCCTTTCTTTTGTCTTGTGAGATACCTTGGTGTTGCTTCATTTTCAGGCATGCAACGCAATGTTTATCACTTGTAAACTCTTTCTTTGGTATTCCAGTTACCAAATCATTCTTAATTAATTTATTCATGCTTTTTAAGTTTACATGGCATATTCTTTTATGCTAGAGGAAAGACTCATCACTATTTGCTTTAGATAGAAAGCATGAAACCTCTCCTGAAGGAGATGTTTCTTGCAAGTCCATCTTGTACATATTCCCTTTCCTGAGGGCTCTGAGCAGGATATGTCCTTGAGGAATGACCACCTCGAGCTTGAGAACAATGCACTCATGCTAAGTGGAAAGCATGTTGTGTCTCTGATCAGGAAATTAGGATACACTTAGTAAATTGTACCGAAGCTCCTCAACAAAGTTTACCTTCTTAATGTTGAGCTTACTATTGGTGACCATGCCCCTTCCAGTAATATAACCCCCAGCATCTCCTCCAAAAGCAACTGGCCCTCCATTAATCTTCTCAATTTTTTGAAGTAAAGAGCCATTGTCTGTCATGTGCCTGGAACATCCACTATCAATGATCCATACATTCCTATTTGTCTTAACCTGTTCCTGCATAAAAGAGATAGTTAGTTACATTTAGAAACCCAAGCCTTGTTGGTCTTGGGCTTGTCAAAAGAAGTTTAAGTCAATGCAACATTAATTGATCCTATGTTCAAGCTTTGAGGATCATTAGCTGTTGTTGATAAAAAAACTTTCAGCCACATGGTCTTTGTTTGTCTTCCACACCACCTTAGGAAACTTAGACTTGACCTTCAACACTTTGGTAGCTTTGAAAACTTTGGAAGTTTTGGAGACTAGACCTACAGAAGATTTTGCTAACACTCCAGCAGGCTTCAGTACTTCGGAAGTATTCCCTTCTTTCGAGACCAACTTTTCTCCGAAGGCATGTTTTCATTTGTCTTCTTCTTCATTTTGGAGCTTTCAAAAGGAAAAGATTTTCCTTCCGAAGCTTGCTTCTTCTTCATCTTCTCGGAAATTTCTTTCTAGTGCATATGGACACTTTTTGGATTTTAGAGGAAATCCTTGGCTAAATGATAAGTACTACCACACATGACATAGTCCATTTGCATCCTTTTGGGAATCTTCCTTTGAGTGGAAGGCTGAACTTGATCACTTTCATTCTCCATCTTCATCTTTGTAGATAATGTAGCATTCCTTTTTAGAGTGAGAACTGCCTTTGGAGCTGGATGCTTCAGGTTGTGTAGTAGTTATACACAACTGATCAGCCTTCTTCATGTTGCTGGGATGATTTGGACAATAACTAGAACTCCTGGTATTAGAGTTCATGTTTGAGTCTTTAGCCTTAACCACTTCAAATCCTGCAAAGTAAACACTTGTTTCTACGTAGCATTAAAAGTGACCTTGATCTCTTGAGCCTTCTTTGACTTCCTCTTGGCTTTTCTGATCAAGTTCTTCATTTCATAATTGGTCATCCCAACTCCTTTTCTCTCCTCATTAGAATAGAGACCCTTCTTAGGATGCTCTTCTTCACTCTTGTCAGAGTCATTCTTCATTATCTCCTCTTCATCCTCTTCATTCATGGGGTCTATAAGGGGATGCTCATCTTCACAAGTTTCATACCTTGAAGATCTTACAGACAATAGAGTGTGTGGAGGAGCTATCTTAGTAGATCGCAGTCCCTGCTTATTCTGATAACAAACTTTTGCATGCACGGATGATGATATTATATTCTTGAAGGTCTCTTCTTCAAGAACACATTTTTCTACCCTGGCTTTGCTGATCAGAAGCTCAGCCTAGCATTTAGTTAACTTAGTGATGAGATCTTTGATCTGAGTCCTGTAGCTGGTATGTTCATGTTTAAGAGTGGAAATGGTTTTCTAAATCTTTTATTTTAAGTTTGTAATCATTTTCAGCACTTTTGAAGTCAGATTTTAAGATATTCAAAGACTCAAGATCAGATCTCATCTCTAAGTTACAGGACCTATATCTGTTTACTTTAGCAATACACTCAGGTGTATAAAGATATTCTATTACCTTGGCTTCATCATGATCTGTCATTAGTGCTTGGTTTAGAGATGCATCCTCCACTTGAAAGCTCCAATCAAAGCCTCCTTTTTCAACAGCAACTGCAGCTTGCTGCTTTGGCCTCTCATTCTGGGTGGCTTTGTCAGTGTAGTTTGGTCTGGTTTGTGCTTGGCCACCATTAGTTCTTGGTGCATTGCACTCTTTAACCACTGAAAAGTGTCCCACTTGGTTACAGTTTTAACACTTTACTTTGTTTTTGTCCAACCAAACTTTTCACTTTGCTAAAGAGTGCAAGGCACCTAGAACAAATGGTGGCCAAACACATACCAAGCAAAACTATACTGATAAAGCAAACCAGAATGAGAAGCCAAAGCAACAAGCTGCAGTTGTTGTTGAAGAAGGAGGCTTTGACTGGAGCTTTCAGGTGGAAGATGAATCTCCAAACCAAGCACTAATGGCTGACCATGATGATGCCTAGGTATTGGAACATCTCTGTACACCTGAATGCATTGCTAAAGTTAACAGATATAGATCCTACAACTTAGAGATGAGATCTGATCTTGAGTTTTTAAATATCTTAAAATCTGATTTCAAAAGAGCTGAAAATGACTACAAACTTCAGATAGAATATTTAGAGAACCATTTCAACTCTCAAACATGAATATACCAACTACAAGACTCGGATCAAAGACCTCATAACTAAGTTGACTGAATGCCGGCTGAGCTTGCGATCAGCAAAGCCAGGACAGAAAAATATGTTCTTGAAGAAGAGACCTTCAACATAATATCATCATCCTTGCATGCAAAAGTTTGTCACCAGAATAAGCAGGAACTAGGATCAACTGAGATAGCTCCTCCACACACTCTATTTTCAGTAAGATCTCCAAGGTGTGAAACTTGTAAAGATGAGCTTCCCATCATAGACCCCATGAGTGAAGAGGATGAAGAGGAGATAGTGAAGGATGTCTTTGAGAAGAGTGAAGAAGAGCATCCTAAGAAGGGTCAATATTCATCTGAGGAGAGAAAAAGAGTTGGGATTACCATGTCTAGAAGGAAGAACTTGATTAGAAAAGCCAAGAGGAAGTCTAAAAAGGCTCAAGAGATCAAGGCCACCTTTAACTCTATGTAGAAACAAGTTATCTCTGCATGTTTTGAAGTGGTTAAGATTGAAGACTCAAACTTGAACTCTAGTACCAGGAGTTCTAGTTCTTGTCCAAATCATCCTAGCATAATGAAAAAGGCTGATCAGTTTTGTACCACTGCTACACAACATGAACCATCTAGCTCCAAAGATAGTTCTATCCCTAAAAGAATTGCCACATCATCTGCAAAGATGAAGATGGAGAAGGAAATTGATCAAGTTTAGTCTTATTCCAAAAAGAAGATTCTTAGAAGGAAGAAAATGGATTGTGTCATGTGTGGTAGTACTTCTCATCTTGCAAAGGATTGCCTCTACAATCCATAAAGTACTGTCCACATGACCAAGAATGAAACTTCGAAGTTAAGAAGAAGCAAGCTTCGGAAGGAAAATCTTTTCTTTTCGGAAGTATTAAAATGAAGAAGAAGACAATTGAAAACTTTCCTTCGGAAGAAAAGTTTGCCTCGAAAGAAAGGAATACTTCCGAAGTACTAAAACCTACTGCAGTGTTAGCAAGATCTTCCGAAGGTCCAGTCTCCAAAACTTCCAAAGTTGTCAAAACTTCCGAAGTATTGAAGGTCAAATCTAAGTTTCCAAAGGTGGTGTGGAAGACAAAGAAAGACCATGTCACTAAAAATTCTTCATCAACTTCAGCAAATGATCCTTCAAATCTGACCATAGGATTAATTACTATTGCATTGTCTTCAACTTCGTTTGATAAGCCCAAGACCAATAAGGCTTGGGTTTTCAAATGTAATTAACCATCTCTTTTATGCAGGAACAGCTCAAGACAAACAAGAATGTATGGATCATTGATAGTGGCTATTCCAGGCACATGACAGGCAATTGGTGACTCCTAAAAGATTTAAAGAAAATTGATGGAGGACTAGTTTATTTTGGAGGAGATGCTGGAGGTTACATTACAGGAAGGGGTAGGGTCGTAAATGGTAAGCTCAGCATTAAGAGGGTAAACTTTGTCAAGGAGCTCGGATACAATCTTCTGAGTGTATCTCAATTTTTTGATTAGAGTCATAACATGCTCTTTACTGAGCATGAGTGTATTTTTCTCAGGCCCGGGGTGGTCATTCCTCATGAGAATATCCTACTTAGAGCCCCCAGGAAAAGGAACATGTACAAGATGGACTTACAAGAAACATCTCTCTCATGAGAAGTTTCATGCTTTCTATCTAAACCAAATAGTGATAACTCTTTCCACTAGCATAAAAGAATGTGCCATGTAAACTTTATAAACATGAACAAATTAATTAAGAATGATTTGGTAACTGGAATGACAAAGAAATAGTTTACAAGTGATGACTTGATAGGTTCAATTGGATCGATCTGTGATGGTATTGTAATATAATGATCAATTATAAGCACAAAGTAATCAAACAAATGCAAATACTTCAAAAGTTCATAGAGAGTTTATTGATAGCAAATGCAAATGGATACAATGAACAAAGAGTGAATAACATAAAAGTTCTAACAATATTTGACCCTGCAAAAATATATACTATCCTATTTTTACTAACAATGAAAACTAGGAACATATATTTACACAATAAGTCCCTATACTATGTCAAAAAACAAAAACATAAAGACTAATGCTAATCTTCCAAAAGGGCTCCAACAATACTCCCCCTAAGATTTGTATTTTGTCTTCAGTCAAAAGAAATCTTGTTGTTCTTCTTTGATTGAGAACATCGGTTTTTCTTTATAAATCTATAACTCCTTTAAAGCCTTCATGATCGATAACTTGAATTTTCCTGCTAAGATTCCTTGTTCTGAATTTGACTCGTTTGTCTTTATCTCCATTGCATCCATAACATGTAATGTTTCTTTAGACAGACCAACAATGTCAATATTAGCATAAAAACTCAATTGGATTAGGATGATCACTTGAATAAATTTCCAAAGCTCCTTTGTTTGAGATCCTCATAAACTCAAATTTCTTTATGTCTTTCTTCACAATGTTGACATATGCTAGATCTTTCCTTACAAAAATTCGCTCCATAGCAACATTCATTACTTTAGTGATAGTCATGAAATACTTCCTATCATTTTCTGCCACCTCAGATGACACTTTATCAAACTTTTGATTTGACAGAAATGAAATGTAACTTGGATGTAACAATTTTAGTCAAACACTCCAAATAGACATATCAAGTCCTTATCCCAATCATCCAAATTTCTAACAAGCATCAACTGGAATGTAAACAACATTATAAAACCATCTTAGGATTGGTTGGAAGTTTGAGTTCCATCAATCACTTTCAATCCAGAGTTTGTGACTTAATCAAAATACTTGTCACCATATGCTTCTAAGTAACTTTCTTCTTCTGTTGAGCTTGATTCTCCTTTCTTTTTGCTCTTCAATGATTGGATATACATCTTATACTCCTGATCAAAACGTGTTTTGAGAAAAGATGCCATTGTTGAAATCCCCCGATCTAATAATTTTACAAAGTTCTCTCCTCTTGAAGCCTTTGAAGGGTTAATCAGAGGTAACTTGTGTAATTCTTTTAAGTCTTGAACCGGTAAAGCAATGATGCTTGAATAAAAATGATATACATCACAAATATCATTCACTATTTTTATAAAAAATGCATCAAAAACATCAACATAATTCCAAGCTATGATCTTCACTTCTTTGGTAGTACCAGGCACAATCATAGCATTCAATAACTCTGAAATAGATTGTCCTGTTTGCAACACATTACGTACTATATCTCCAGCTAATCTTGCTTTATTCCACAACTGTTTTTAATCAATAGACACTTTATATGCTTGCTTTTCTGTATCAGGAAACATCTTCATCAATTCTTTTCTTTGATCATGACTTTTCCTCACCAATTCCATAGACTTTTTCTCTTGAGGCTTTAAATATCTTATTCGTTTTGTTATCTCCAAGTACTGTGGATTATTCGTATCAAGCACGATCATCTTATTATTTTGTTTCTCAATGTCTTGAAAACTTCTTACTGAGTTTCTCATTGATGTTCCTTGCAACCTATTTAATCTCTTTCTCGGGTAATTCCTTGATTGTAACCACAACCTCAGGGTTGTAATGCTCATATCCTCAGGATCAAGATGGTGCAATTCAGATGTTGAAATATCATCTACATTAATGCTTTCACTCATCGGTGTCCATTCTTCACGCTCTCCACATATCTTATTTTGATCTACCGGAGCTGTTGACTCTGCTAACTAACACTTCTCATATTCTTCATTTATCTGAGACACAATTAATCCATCCAAGAAAACACGATTATACTTCTTTTTCTCCAAGTAGTTATACCTTTCTTCAAAATCACTTGGTATATCTTCTTATACATTTAGTCTTGGCGACTCAACAATCTCACAAACATCTTCTTCTTTTAGCACCTCATCATACTAATCATCAGGGAAATCAGGGTCTATATCATCTAAGGCTTCAATTTGTTTTTGAACATCGTCTTCATCAACATGCACTGACTCTTCTCTAGTTTTCAACATCTTTGATGGTGCAGAAGATGATTCTATCTCAGCTACATCAACTTTTCTTTTTCCTTTATCTGCCTCACAAATTTTTTCTATCACATTCACTTGAGTTTTTGATTCAGTCCCTTTTTCTTTTATTATCACTTCAGGTTCTTTCTCTTTCTCTTTTAAACTTTCTCTCAACTTCTCAACTTCTCAACTTCATCATTCAATCTCTTTAATTTTTCTTCAAGTTCACTCATAATCAGATCTTTCTTTACAGCCTCAACTTTCAACAATGCATTCTCTTCTTGTAATTTCTTAATCACTTCATCTTGTTCAACATTCTTTCCTTTTAACTCATCAATCCTTTGTTCATCTATAGATTTTTCAGTTTGCACTGAAATATCTTGAGTTTGTTTCAAATCAGACTCATCAATAATCATAATTTCTTGCTCTTCTTGAATTAGAGATTGTACAACAGGAGATAACATTTTGTATAACAAGATCTGATATGACTGTATCAATGTAATCAAAATCAAAGGGATGATGTTGCTCCAATCTTTCATCAACAATCTAATTAACATCATTATCACCATCATTCTCTTCTTCATCTACCTGATCATTGTATTCAATCTTAGCATATCAAAATTTTCATTTACATTCTCAGACACAGTTTCTTCACTGTCAATTGCTTTTTCAGTTTCCTCAGCATTCCTGTCACACCCCGACCGATGGCGGAATCATCAGGGCGGACGAATATGAATCGATTGCTCATAGCACATGGTAGTAAATATGTTGAAATAATTTATTTTCATTGAATGATACAAATGAAATTATACATTACAATGCAATAAAGAATTTAAACAACATAATAAAATCTTTTATTAATCTAGGTCCAAGTCCTATATGAGCATGAAGAAATCCTCAAAACTGCATCCTGAAACATGTTAAAAATACGGTCAACATATGATGTTGGTGAGTTCCCAATGAATTTTTACATACATAAATAAACAACTTTTAAGAGGCAATTCAAGTTATAGGTTAAGAAATAATGCAAGAATATATAGATAGCATAATGATACAATCAAATCTTGACAAAAGTACGGCCAAAATAAGATATACGATTAGCTAAGTGTACTTGGTTCCCATGATGAACAATAATACATCATCAGGAGCAGGTAATAACCTCGGCTCTAGCACCAAATAGGCTGGTCAAGCCCATAGACCTATGACGTCGCTAGGCCAGCAATAGTTAATGATTGCTTTTACAAGATGACTATCATATAATGCTCACCATTATCTCAAATAATCATGACAAAGTTTATAAGATGAATTGCATGTGCATTACAAGTATTAAGATATTTTACAAGTGTGCATTTATACGGTTAACATTCTTCACCCCAAAAGATGTGAAATAAAAATGAAAACGGGGATGGAAAACTTACATTGTATAATGATGGTTGTAAGAAAGCTTGGATGTTCAAGAGTCAAGGGTGATGTCCTAAAGGATACAAAAAATAATAAATTGAGGTCGGAATTCATTACAAGAAGTTAGGACGTTTAGAGATTGCCAAAAGGCGAAAGCTAGATTGAAAACGATTATTGCACTTCTGGACAAAATTTTTGGTATGTGTTTGAACAGGGTTTAAAAGTATCAAACGGTTTCATAAAATTATAAAAACTTACAGTTAACTAATTCAGAGTCTTCCGGACAACATTTTTTAAGAAAGGTTTTTATGAAAAGACCCGAAAAAAAGTCAAAACATCAGCACAAGACAGGAGGTGCTGAAATACACACTAATCTTGTGAATTCTGTTGTTGAGTCATCCAACTGAGTTTGAATATGTATAAACCATCATTAAAAAGGTAATTAGATGAAACTAATATTGTAGTCTGATTTTACTCAAATTTAATTTTTTATGACCATGTTATGGTTAGTTGAAGTCAGACTATATTCTATCAAAATTATAGCAAGACACTTATGTGCACTTTTAAAATTGTTAAAGCAAGAAACGGGTTAGAACAAATTTTAATAAGTTGATATATGGTATATTAGACTTCATTGAGTTATAAAAAAATATTGAAAGACTTCAGCATAGCCATCATTAGAGAAATAATCTTGTTGAATAACCTAATGCGCGGCATAGCCGTCCATGTGCAAACGAGATTTTTTGTTTATGTTAGTGTGTTGTTAGCTTGATTTAGCAATGTTAGTGATTTTTATAAGGTTAATGAATGTTAGAAGGTTAATGATCAAATGATAATGATTAAATTTAAAAAGATTTAGTAGAAGAAAGAATAAAAGCAAGAAAATTAAGTAATGAAAACAATTGGATGTTAGGATGATTGAAACAATATAGAAATAGAAATACATAACATAAAAGCAATATAAAATTACCTTTGTATTAGAAACTTTTTGAAATTATTTGTAAAAGAAAATTCTTGAAATTGTTCAAAACCAAAGGATGAAAGAAAGGTTTGTTAGTGAAATTTTTAGGGAATAAACAAATGAAAAGTGAGACCTAAAGCTTGCTT
The DNA here is from genome assembly GCA_025215565.1 of Flaveria ramosissima. Classification (NCBI taxonomy): domain Eukaryota; kingdom Viridiplantae; phylum Streptophyta; class Magnoliopsida; order Asterales; family Asteraceae; genus Flaveria; species Flaveria ramosissima. The sequence goes on from CM046035.1 coordinate 19,429,606, forward strand.
TTATAGTAGAGGTTAAAAGGTGGTTGTGAATGGTGTTAATGGTAAGTTACAAGTCTTTCAAAAGGGGATTATGATTGAAATTTGAAATAAATATAAACTTAAATATAATAAATAATTAAAAGAATAATTACAATTAAACTCTAAATTTATTAAGACATTAATTTTAAATTAACAACTTATTTTTTATAAAATATTTATAGACTTTATAAATCTCACATTAACGTTGTAATTTTATTATTTATTTTAGTTGAATATTTTTAAATTTTATAGATATTAATAACCTTTAAACATTATAAAATTAAATTAAATTGATTAAGTGACACATTTATCATATTTGGAACAAAAAATTAAATAAAATGACTAAATAATAAATTTAATTTACAAAATTGACTCGAACGGATTTGGGTTTGGGTTTATAGTTTGAAAATGGACCGGATGTTACAGTCTCCCCTATTTTAAGAAATTTTGTCCCAAAATTGAACCATGAAGAGGTTGGTTCAAAGATATGAGGAAACTTGGATTTCATTTTACGTTCTCAAGTGAACTCTCGGGAACATTTATATCCAATGAGTTTTGACTATGGTGTTTAGCTACGCTTGACTTTGTTTAATTTCTTGATTTGTGATTTGATGGGTTTCTTGACAAAGTGAATAGGTCATCAATTTAATACATATCAGACGGTATAAAAAGTTGGAAATTTTTACCATGAGTGAAGCAGAAGGGACAAGATCAATAAGAGACTCGACTTGACGATCATGAGAAAGATGTTTAAGACACTTTTGGTTGAAAGATAAATCTAGATGAGCTTCTCAAAGCAGTCAATTTCGGCATGGTTTTTAGATAAACATTTAATGCTTACTATGACATCAAGATTTCTAAATTGCATTACTGTAAGATCGATAGGAAAGTCGTGTTTGTTAAGATTAAAGGTACGGTTCGGAATAAGAGAATCAATTGTGATGGGGTTTAAGAACAAGAGTAGTTTTGATGGGAAAATATTAGAAACATAATTAAGAAAGCTTATGAGAATTGGATAATCAGTTTTAAAATTTCAGAAAACAAAATCTATGATAAGATTATTCAAAATAACAATGAAATGTTTCGAGAGTTTGGTTCACAAACCAAAGCGAATACGTTGACTTATCAAAGTATTAGGTCAACCATAACCTTAAGGAGGACATGCGTACCTATAAGCGGACACTCACCTCAAGGGTTCTTAGGTAAGGTAAACGGATCCATCGGTTGATTTGGATTTATATGAATACCTTGCATAGACAGAATATCTCGAGATACAGGTATCCCTTCTTCCAGCATTGCATGTTTTCAGTCATATGACACAGACTTTGATGAGATTTGAAAACATGAATAAAAATTCAAAACATAAAATTTGAAAACCATTTGATTTATACAAACAATGCTTTAGAATATGATTTGAGAATCGTGTATGCATTGATTGAAATCAAGGTGTAATAATAATCACATAAGGCATATAATCATATGATCATGTATAAGCATATAAGGCACATAAAACCCTATCTAAACATATAAAATACATGAGAGGACTCATGTGTAAGGGTACTTAGTTATAGTCTAGGTCATTTCATTTCTAATAACCTAATTCCCTATAACCATGGCTCTGATACCAATCTGTCACACCCTGTCCGCCGGCGGAATCATCGGGGCGGACGAATATGAATCGATTGCTCATAGCACATGGTAGTAAATACGTTGAATAATATTAAATGTTATTTTCATTGAATGATACTAATCAAATTATACATTAAAATGCAATAAAATATTCAAAGAACATAATAAAATATTTTATTAATCTAGGTCCAAGTCTTATATGAGCATGAAGAAGTCCTCTAAACTACATCCTAAAACATGTGTAGTGTATGGACATATTTGTATATATATATTGTTCCTTAGTTTCTTTGATTAGTATAAATAGGATTTTATGTATTTTTGTGCAGGTAGACTTTTGCAGAATACTTAGAACTCTCTCAATTGTACATTGTAATCCTTGGCAACTATCAATAGAAACTACTATGAATTTTTGTTATTTTTGCATCTGTTGATTACTTTGTTCATATAATTGTTAATTGCATTACAATATCAACACAGATCGATCCATTTGAATCTATCAAATGGTATTAGAGCTTTCGGTTCAGTGATTTGGAGCTTAAAATCGACTTTTGAGCCCCTGTGAATCACTTGAATCAGTGTTTGATAGCAATTGTTCAATTAATTATTGATTTCAGTTGTGTTTCATCATTAGAAACATGAATTGAATCACAATTGAGAGATTTCACACATTCAGATCTAAATTTTCATCAGATTTGTGTGCGAACTGTTTTTCATATTCGAACTCAAATTCAAGCGAAAATTCAGATTAATTGTTGCTAATTGAAAGAATTGATGATTGAGAATTGATTATCGGTGTATATTACACTTGATTGAAAGTTTTAAGATCAATTAATCAAATTATGAAGAATTTGATAAGATCAGGTTGTTATGAAGATGATGAATTAGGCGTTTGGAGTGTTAGAATCATCTAAAATTCACCTAAGTGTTTAGGCACATACAACTTTTTAGGCGCATGAACACTGCTTAGGCGTTTCAGAGTTGGAAGTTTTGACAGTGTGTGGACGTTTTAGCACTATATGGACGTTTTTCAGAAATTAAGTTCTCAGGCGCTTGAGCACTGTTTGGGTGCTTGAAAACTGTCGGGGCGCTTGACAACTGTTCAGGCGTTTTGCAACTGTTTGGGCGTTTCTCCACTGTTCAGGCGTTTCTACTTCTGGGCGTTTTAGAAATTTACTAAGGCATTCCCTTACGCGTTTCTAAGTCAAAGTGAGCGTTTCACAACTTAAAAATGGTAAATGGTCAAATTTACCAAATATTGTCATATCTTTGTTTCAATTAAACTTTAAAACATCAAAAATAATATATTTTCGTAAACTCAAATCTTAAAAATGGTCAAGTCTGTGGATTCTGAGAACAAAGTTCCAAAGTTGAAGAACAAAACAGACTTTAAGAACTGGTCACTCAGACTGAAACACCATCTTAACTCTATTGATACTGATCTCTGGAAATCAATAGAGAAAGGACCACACATTCCTGTTACATCAGATGGTCCTAATAGAGGTTTTGTGTACACCAAAGATTCACAAGAGCCTTATCCAGAAGATGGCTTGCATGGTGATGATCTGAAGAAAGTGAAGAATGATATTAAAGCATATTCTCTTATGTGCAAAGGTTTACCTTTGGAAGTATTATCCATTCTTGATGGTTATCAAACTGGGTACACTATGTACAAAGTCTTGAAAATCATCTGTGAAGGAGGCAAAGAGATTCAAGATCTCAAAAGGCAGAACCTAAAAAGGCAATTTGAGCTGTTTGAACATCTGTCTGGAGAAACCATAAACCAAATGATGAACAGATTTGTTCAACTTACAACAGAAAATGTCAATTGTAGGCATTAAGAATGGTCTTAAAGACCTGAATGATAGACTTCTAAATGCTCTTCCATCTTCATGTAAACAAACAGTGACATTATTAAAGCATGCTGAAAAGTTTCCCATGGACTTTGATCTTCTAATTGCAAAAATTGAGTCAGTGGAAATTAATGAGAGCTCAAGGAATAATGACAGAGCTGCATCCACTTCTCAATACAAGTATGTTGCTTCTCCAGCAAATAGGGTGTAGAATGCATTTTTCCAAGGATGAAACTACACCAGAAGATGAGGGTGACTTGTTTGTGGGAGCAAGATTTTTCACAAGTGCACCTGTCTACTCAACACAACCATAGTCTCCTCCCAAACCTCAAATGCCTAAAGCTCAAACTCAGACTCCATCTTTTAACTATGTTAAACCCAACAAAGTTAAAGATGTCATAAACATCCTTTTACAGGATGAAGAGTCTAAATCTGCTTTTACAGCTTTTTATGGCAAGTTTTCAGCCATACCAAGGTGGCCATTTAACACAAGTTGATTTGATTTTGCAGGATCTATTTGTGATGGATCCAGATGATATTGAAGAAATGGATCTAAACTGGCAAATGATGATGATAGCTTATAGAACTCAAAAGCATTCATATGTGAACAAAAACTATAAGCCTAGTGCGAACAAAATAGTTGGCTTTGATAAGTAAAAGTCAAGCTGTTTTATTTGTAACAACTATGGCCACTTTTCCAGAGAGTGCAAAGCTCCAAGAACACAAGGAGGCAATTGTCAAAGCAGCTCTAACAGTCAAAGATATCATCAACATTCTCAAAATACATTTAAGAAGCCATATTAGAGTCTTCCAATGCCAGAACTAAAAGAAGAATCAAAGACAGCTGAAGAGCCAAAGAAAGCTCTAGTTGTTAGCATTAAGGATGGCTATGACTGGAGTGCATATGCAGAACAGTTTACAGCAGATATTACTTCTGGTCTAGCACTTATTCCTGAGATGAACAATGAAGACTGGTCTGAAGACAAAGATCCAAAAGCAGAAGGTGAATCAGATAATAAGGAAGACTATGACTGGAGTGACAAATCTGACCCAAAGGAAGATTCAGAAGAAGTTACTCATATGGAACAGTTAGAACAACCTAAGGTTGAAAACTCTTCATCTGATACTGAGTCTTCAAATTCTCATCTTGAAATCCCAGTGGAAGTAAGAGAGAAAATGTGCACTAAAGCATGTTTTAACAAGTAGAACACTATAGAACCTACTCGTTCAAAATATGTGACAAACTGAAACAAGAAGAGTTAATGCACAATAAGCTCAAAGCTAATCATAAAATTTCTAATGACAAAATCATATCTCTTTAAACTTCTTGAAACAAAACTTTAAAAGAAGTTGAACTAGTAAAGAAGCAACTTGAAGAGATGACCAAAACTTTAGAGCAAGAGAAATTAACACATGTAGCAACTTAGATTGATTTAGGCAAAGTGAAAAGCCTAAAAACTATTATTGAGCAATTGGTAAATGGTAGAAAAGACAAAGATAAAACAGGTTTAGGATTCACACATGAACCTATGCCTGAATCTATCTCTAATATCTTACGTGAAAACTTTAATAATCATGATCATTCATTAGAGAACAAAGCTAAGCTCAAAGAATTTCAGGAAAAGAAAAAAATGTTAAATCTACTATCGAAAGTGAAATCGAAAAGACAAATATTGAAATATTCGAGGAGAAAGACTCAGAAAAGATAAAAACTATTCATCCTATAAAAAGTCAAATCATATGAACCTCGAAAAAAGAACAAAAAGTTGTTTGTTCCAAAAGATGAGAGTGTTATTGAAAAGTGTGAACTTGAACAATGTGCTGAAAAAGGTATTGAAATCAATAATAAGAAGAAATCAAAGACATCCTGTTCTGATTATTCAAGCTCTAATGAATCAAACCAAATTGATCAAAAACTTAAAGAATCTGAAAAGGAATCTTCTCGAAATTCAATTCAAGCTCAATGTAATAAAACTTCATCAAGAACAAGAAATCAAAGAAGAAGAAAAACAACTGCAAAAGCTAAAAAGTCTGAACCCATCAATCAATCAATTCACTTAAAACCTGTGAATTTTGTGTCAGCAGGAACTTTTGATATGAACACAATCTCTGAAATGACATCAAAACCTAAGATCAAATCTAACTCTAATTTGAAAACAGGTTCAGGTCCTAAGTCTTCTGCTGTGCATAAAAGATTTATTTCTAAGGAGTCAAAGAATTGTGAAAATGTTCAAAAGCCAAATCCTAAAACTCAAAAAAACAAACTCATCAATCAAAAACAACAGATTAACTTAACTACCCCTAAATCTAAACAAGGATCAAATGTGGCTTCCACATCTAGGGTTAATCAAATGTTTTTCAAACATCCACATAGGTACTATGACATATGTGATATGTATAATCATAACACATCTGATTGTTTCTTCAAAAAATATTGTCACATTTGTGATATGACAAATCGCTCAACTGCTGACTGTTATTTCAACAAATATTATGCCTTGTGTGATGAACGAAATCATAATACTGAGGATTGTTACTTCAGGAAGAACTCGCCTAGGAAAGATTATGGTAATCAAAGATTTCAAAGAAATCAAAATTTTGGTTTTCAAGGTTTATCAAAACAACCTTCCTTAAGCTTGAGATCTCTTAAAGAATCAATTCTGATTATGATGAGTATTATACTGTGAGACCACAACAGTATAAACAAGAAAATTTCATTCCACGACCAGTGAGAATGAACAATAGAACATTTAACAAGAAAAACTTTTCCAAATATGTTTCAAATGATGGTTCAAAGTTTATTGATGCTGATCTTGAAAATTGTTTTAATGCTTTAAGGTCAAAACAAAGAAAAAATAATCAAACATTTGTTCAAAGAGAATTTGAAAATCCAAAATTCCAAAAGAAACTTGATGTTAACAAGCTCCATTTTAAGCAATTTACCATTGTGGATAAGTTTAGCAAGCCCAAGACCATCTCGGCTTGGGTTGATAACTCAACTTAAATGTCTTTGAAATGCAGTTACGCCCAAGAAGACCAATAAATACATGGTATGTTGATAGTGGGTGTAGCCGGCATATGACATGCAATCATGCGTTGCTTCAAGACTTTAAGTCAAAAGATGGTACGCATGTAGCTTTTGGTGGAGATGCAGAAGGAAAGATTACCGGAGAAGGAACAGTATCTAATAGGATTATAAGCTTTGATAAAGTCAACTTATGTGCTCAATTAAACTTTAATTTGTTAAGCGTTTCCCAAATATATTGATAAATCGTATTCTGCTTTATTTGATGACTCTTATTGTTATATTTTAAAGCCAGGTTTTTAGATTAGCAAGGAATGGGTGGTTGTTAAAGCTGTTTGAGATCGAGATGTCTACAAGCTAGATATGTCTCAAGTTGATCCTTCAACAGAAACAACTTGCTGAATTGCTCACGCCTCAAATGATGAAAGCCTACTTTGGCATAGACGTCTCGGGCATTCCAACTTCAAAAACATGAACAAACTTGCAGCAGGAAATCATGTAGTAGGCATTCCATTAAAGAAGTTTGCTACATCAGATCTCCGTAAAGCATGTTTGAAAGGGAAGCAACACAGAGCGTGTTATAAGTCCAAGCTGATAAACTCAAATTCCAAGCCTCTACAGATGTTGCACATGGATCTAATCGGTCCAATAAACATGCAAAGCATTGGAAATAAATCTTATTGTATAGTTATCATTGATGACTATACAAGATTTTCTTGGGTTTTATTTTTGCGTGCTAAATATGAAACGAGTGAATTATGAAAAGAGTTAATCATGAAAATAGAAAATCAACTTGATCAAAAAGTTACAATAATTCGAAGTGATAATGGATTTTGATTTAAGAATGCTAATGTTGACATGTTCTGTGCAGGAAAAAGGATGGCTCATCAGTTCAGTGCTCCTAGAACTCTACAACAAAATGGAGTTGCAGAAAGGAAGAACATAACTTTGATTGAGGCAGCTCATGCAATGTTAGCAGATGCTATTATTCCAATCACTTTCTGGGATGAAGCCATATAAACTGCGTCATTCAGAATCCTACCCTATTGGTGAAAGATAAACAGAAAACTCCTTATGAGTTGATGTTTGGCAGGAAACCAAACATAGATTTTCTTAAATCTTTTGGTTGTCTAGTTTTGATATTAAATTCAAGTGATCATCTTGTAAAATTTGAAGCAAACTCGGATGATGGATTTTTTCTTAGATATTCATCAGTGTCAAAAGCATCTAGAGTTTATAACTCTAGTATGAATGTTATCATTGAAACATTCAATGTTAAATTCTTTGAATACTCTTTTTCGTCAGTTGCAAATGGTCCAGCTTGGTTATTTGATTTAGATTCTTTGTCAAACTCATTCAACTCTAATCTGTTTGAATCTTGTGTCAATAGGAAACAGTAGGAGATCTCGGATCCTTCAGTGATGATTCAAATTCTTATGATATGGATGATTCAAGCCCAGATTATCCAGTCTTTTCATTTGTCAAAGACCCCATATTCATTGAATCTCATGATCAACAAGATCAAAAATATCATCCCGTTTTTCAAAATTCAGATGTTTCTCAACCAATTCCTAATGATGGACCAGAAATTCTACAACCTGAGTCTGGAACTTCATCTATATCTGGAGATGTAGATGTGAATGACAAGCTTGATTACTTTATCAACTCACCGACTCATGTTCCGAATTTCACTCCACATTCTTCAACCTTGTTGCCTTAGCTTTCCGACTTAAACCACACTAATCTTGATGTGAATGTTCAAGAAGATGAGATTCCAACGTCTCGTATTAACAAGAAACATCCTATATCACAGATTATTGGTCCTTTGAATGAGAGAACATCAAGAAGTCATTCAAAACAAGCAAACATTTTCTTATACTCGTGTTTTCTTTCTCAAATTGTTCCTAAAAACCTCACTGAAGCGTTACAGGACAATAGTTGGATTGAGGCTATGCAAGAAGAGTTGTTACAGTTCCGTAAATAGGAAGTATGGAAGCTTGTGGATTGCCTGAAGGAGAAAATGCCATTGGCACAAAATGGTTGTTCAGAAACAAATCAGATTATTCGAGGAATAGTTGTTCGAAACATAGCAAGGCTAGTAGCACAAGGTTACACCCATGAGGAAGGAATTGATTATGATGAAGTGTTTGCTCCAGTTGCTAGACTTGAAGCAATTCGTGTCTTTCTGGCATATGCTTCTTATATGAAATTTAAGGTGTACCATATGGACGTCAAATGTGCCTCTTTGTATGGACCAATCACAGATGATGTGTATGTCAAGCAACCTCAAGGTTTTGAAGATGCTGAATTCCCTCATCGTGTGTACAAGCTGAGCAAAGCTTTATATGGTCTACATCAAGCTCCTAGAATCTAGTATGAGACATTGTCCTAGCATTTGATCAAACATGCATACACAAGAGGGAAAATTGATCCAACTTTATTCATAAAGAAGGATGCAAATGATCTCTTATGTGTTCAAGTGTATGTGGACGATATCATATTTGGTTCTACAAGTCAGAAATTGTGCTCAGAATTTGAAGAGATCATGAAATCTCGTTTCCAGATGAGTTCTATGGGAGAGATAAAATTTTTCCTTGGATTGCAAGTGAAACGGTCTAAAGATGGCATTTTTATCAATCAAGAGAAATTTGTTGACAAGCTCTTGAAAAAGTTCAAACTTCAAGATTTTCAATCTATCAGAACTCCAACTGACTTTAATACTAAGATTGATCCTAATCCAAAAGGAAAATCTATTGACCAAACATTATATAGATCTATGATTGGATCTTTGATGTATCTTACTGCATCTAGACCTGACATAATGTATGCTGTTTGTGTATGTGCCAGGTATCAATTAGACCCAAAGGAATCTCACCTAATCGTAATCAAATGCATATTCAGATATCTCAAAGGAAAACCGGCTTTAGGGTTATAGTATCCTTATGAAGGAAACTTCGAGTTACATGGATATACTAATAGTGATTATGGGGGATGTTGTCAAGATCGCAAATCTACTACAGGTGGATGTCAGGTTTTGGGTCCCAGATTAGTCTCATGGCAGTGTAAGCAACAAACAAACGTTTCAGTCTCAACTGCAGAAGCTGAGTACATAGCTGCATCAAGAGGATGTTCTCAAATCCTTTGGTTACAAAACCAACTAGTGGATTACGGGTTCAATTTTCTTACGACTCCATTACACTGATAACACCACTGCTATGTTTATAATAGCTAGTCCCGTCCAACATTCAAAAACAAGGCATATCAAATTTCGATATCATTTTCTCTAAGATAACTCTGAAAAAGGTTTAATCATTTTGATTCAAATATCATCTGAAAAACAATTGACTAACCTTTTTACAAAAGCCTTTTTACGAGGAAGGTTTGAGTATTTGGTTGAGTCTATTGGTCTTATTAATCATGTTGAAAACTGATTTTGTTTCATCAAAATAAAAAGAACCCTCCCTTCTTTTTATAAGCAAATTAAAAAAGAAACTGTCAAAGTTGACTGCCTGATTGTATATATTGTGTGTGTGCTAAAAGAAAAGGCAAATACAAAATTAGAAATTGCAAAATCAAAATAGAAAAATATAAAAGGAAAATACAAAAATATAGTTTAGGTGTTCAGTTTTAATGATACATTAGTTTTAATCAGTTTCATACTTTACTCGTTAATAAAGTCTGACATGATCATATATGATGTACGGGTAAACTCATGCAATTATACTGAAAATGTAGATTCTTGTGATTTAACTAAATCATTATGCATTTGTGTGTATCCGTCTTAGTTCTTATGAGTGGTGTAGACTTATCTGATTGATTGTTTGTCAAGTCATAAATTCACACCTGGTGGTGATATGAATAACCATGGGATTTGTTTACCGCATATGTTCACTTCTTTGTTATGAGTCATCATAGAGCTGAAGTGACGAGGTATCCTCTGTTGTAAGTCATTACAGAGCTGGATATTCTCATCTGATGCAAAAGATTCCAATGTGTACAATCCTTTCAACTGTCTAAAATGGATGTCCTATGATTCTTATGAATCATCTCCATCCAATTCTTTATGAAACAGATTCAGGGATTACCTAATGGTTTGTACATGGTGGTTTTCTCAGAGATTATCAAATGTTTTTACAATGATAATTCTTTCATTGACCTAAACATGAGATCTGGTTATACATATATGTCAGGTTTTGAAGTTGAGTAAAAGTGCTTGCTTGCATACTTGGCGAGGGTCGGACTCTCTAAGTCTAAGTGTGGGTCACATAATGTCATAACTAATCAATCCTTAATCAATCCAAGAATTAAAAATGTAAGTGTGCTGATACTTTTGCTAAAGTACTCATTGTCTGTCCTTAGATCTAGTGTCTCCTTTGCTGCGGTAATGCTGACCTGGGACACACCTGATCAGGATTTAATCATTGTCTATGACTATCCATAATTTCTTTTATTTTAATGTGGTTATTATTAATGAATATGATCTCCCTGTATGCATTGGTTCATTGTGTATATAGTACAGTTTATTCTGCTTTATTTTTATTTTTGTATGATTTTATGTGTGCAGACATGTTGATAATGATTGGTTATTTTCAATTTTCAACTTATATAAACTTCTAAGTTTGTGAACTTAAAACTTTAGGGGGAGTAAAGATTGAAAAAGAGAAAATCAAAATAAATGTCTGGATGAAAAGGATGATGCTAAAAGTTTACAAGTATGTGCGTGTTTGATATGATACAAAAATGAACCTGAAAAGACTTCAAATTGATTTTGATTTGAAATGTGAAAAAGCTTCTTGCAATAAAAGAGTTGAGATTGTTTGTAATTTTTTGAAAATTTTAAAAAAAATTTGAGACTGAAATGACGGGAAATTAATTGAAAAATATAAGGTAAAAGTTTGAGTGAGAAATAGAATTTTTAAATGTTAAAGTCAAAAAGTCAAAGTTTTTTTGTAGTAAAAAAGTCAAATAGTCAAACTTTGACCAAGGGTTGAAACCTTCATGAAGAATAGTGACAAATTTCAAAATTAGGGTTTGGATGAATTTGGTGGAAAAATTCCAACCGTTAGATGTATGGAAAGGTCCTCATACGTCTAACAGTTGTAATAAGTCCAACTTTAGTAGTATGATGAATTTTCAGATATTTGACAAAGCGTTGGGCGTTTTGGTTCCAACTCATGCGCCTAAACAGTGGTCATAATTCTGAAAATTTGGTTGAGTGTTGGGCCTTTTTATCCAAGATCATGCGCCTGAACAATATCAGATGTTTCATGTTGAAAATAAACCAAGTGTAGACTCCTTGAAATCCCATGCGCCTAAACAGTTCTCATACGAACTGAGGGTTCATGAATTTGTCCAAGTGTTAGGCATAAGTCATGCGCCTGAACAGTGCTCATGCGCTTAAAACATTGCTCATGCGCCTGAACAGCATCAATGCGCCTAAGTCCTTTGAAAAAAATTCTAACCAAGTGAGTTCATGTGTCTAGGTCTCATGCGCCTAATGTAACGCCTCGAAATATCAAAACGAGTCACCAATGCTAATGGGCTTAATTAGTGGGTATTTAATAAAAAAATAAAGGAAGAAAATAGGTTATGGGCTAAATTAGGCTTATGTGAAAGAGCCTAAGTGACTAAGGGCCCATAATCAGCCCCTTAACCCACCTAATCAGCCACCATCTTCCTCATTTCTCAACCTTACCCACCAAGTTCTAGAGAAAAAGAGTAGAGAGAGAAAGTGAAGAAAACTCAAGATTTGGAGTTTTAAAGATTAAGGGATTGAAGATCTGGTTGATTGAGCATCTGTTAGGACCTGGTATTTGAACGAAATACCTAGTGATTAGCGTGTAAACCAGATCAAATAGTGCGGAATCCTATTTGATTGGCGATCCAATCAGTGAGAACACACGAAGAATCAATCAAGAATTGAATCTAACGTTAGAAGTCGATTGGGAATCGATCTAATGTGTTTTGTGAACTTGGAGAATGATTTGGGAGGCTTCTGGACGGCTAGGGTACGTCTGGAGTCGTAATGGTATGAATGCTTACGTTTTTCCACGAATTGTCTATTTATAGGTTAGTGTTGTTCATTCGTGCGACCGGACCATAAGTATGGTTCAGTCGTGCGATTGAACCATGCGGTTGATCCATCCGCACGACTGAGATTTCAGTCGTGCGACTGAGCCAATCTTATGTGTCAATCATACGACTGATCCAGTCTCCTGGTTCAGTCATGCGACTGAGTCAATCGTATGAAGTTATTCATGCGTATGGTCCATTCACATGGGCCATTCGTATGAGAACTTCATTAAGTTAAGTTTGAATGTTTCAATTAATATAACTTGATGTGTAACCATTCAAACAATCACAAACCCAATTAACCAATTCAATATCGACTCATTAATGAAATATTAGACATTTCAAATCACAACAATCAATATCATTTCATTAATCATTTCATATTACATCATAATCAGACAAACAAGATCTATTACATTTCATTTCATGATCTAGGGACATACATGCATCAACAAACTCCCCCTTGGACCTAGATCTCTCTAATCTCTTGTTTTCTGCATAACCTCCTTGTATTTCTTGTACTTCTCCTCTTTTGTGACTCCTACGTTAATTTTAAACGCGAAGCAGAGTCGTATAACGTTTTGGAACTGGAGGGCTTGTACAATGTCCTGCATGTCATAGAACAGTGGCCACTTGTATAGCGTATATACATCATTAGCCGACAAGTTAGTAAGCCACATCGGGTCGAATACCCTGATCGTATCCATTTGGCCCTCTTTGCTTAGGACTATGACCGCTTTAGCTGTTCTCCAATCATAGTACCACCACTTGAAGTGTGGAGTGAAGTCATGTGGCCATCTGTTGGGTCTGCTCCTCTATAACTCGAGCCTGCTCTGCAATCTGATGAGATTGTGCAGCAGTCAGGTCGGCAAGCTGGCGGATCTGGGCAGCCTTCTCCTCATCTGCAGCTAGTAAGCGCATCACCATCCTGTTGAGCGCTGACAGCTGTTCCTCTACCCTGATTGGAGGTAGAGGTGATCCATAGGTGTGTGAGGGATGGGCTGAAGGTCCTGCTTGGTGTGAGGTGGTGGTGGTGGTGGTTGTAGTGAAGATGGGTCTGTGAATTGGTGGAGGTGATGTGGGAGTAAAGGATATGGTGGTGGATGGAATCTGTACTGTGGTGGGAGGTATGGTGATGACTGTGGTAGCTGTGGTGGATGTGGTGGCTGTGGTGGTGGATGGTGTGGCTGTGGAAGTGGTAGTGGTGGTGGTAGAAGTAAAGGCTATGGTGGTAACGAAGGTCAACCGACGCTTCTTCTTCTTCTGACCATGGGGCTGAGCCATCCTCTTCCTCCTCGTCCCTGGAGGTGGATGCTCCCCCTACAACCCTGCCTGCAGAACCCGGTGCATAACTCGGGTCAGTATCAGTCTCTCTGGAGTCTCTCGGTGTTCACCAACCACCCTTAGCCCATGTTCTGTGGGAACCACTTTGCTTCCCACAGTTTGCGTTAGGGGCTCCTCGTCAGACTCCTCCTCTTCCTCAGCACCATGAACAAAATCCTGATGAAATCCAGCTGACTCGCCAACTTCTCTCCAGCTGGGGCAGACACTGGGGGTATAACATCAGATACAGTGCCTCTCGGTGGAGCAGACATATCGTCCCCAGCGTCCCCACTATCATCATCGTCCGAGTCATGAGTGGGTAAAGCAATCTGCTCCACATCAGAATCACTATCATCGTGGCGCCACTTTCTCTTGGCTGGCACCGCGTAGTCCTCCCGGGCCAGATGCCCCAACAACCTCCTGAGGTTACTCTTCAAACAACCAGGTAGGTGAAGATCATCTTGGAGAAGCTGAACGGGTGGTTCAGCACCCAACGCTACATACACGTTCTGTATCTGATCAGATAGCTCATCAAAACCTCCCTTCCTGGAAGCTATGCACTTAAGCAGCACGTGCGCAAGATACTTAAACTGGGGACAGAGGTTACTCTTGTTGAGTACCCCCGCATTGATGTCCCCAGTACTTCTTGGCTCTAAGAAAGCATCCTCTGACTGTGAGGGGGTGTAATCGAGTCGGACAATCCGCGTCATCCCCCAACTGTAATACGATCCTTAGATCCTCCTCTGAGATAGCAATAGCCTCTCCAAAGATGGTACTTCTGATGCAGTGAGGCTCAGAGGATCTATCAACTGTAGCGCCTTCCCAAAAGGCCTGCTGAACGGACCTATAAGGAGTACAAGGAGTAGAAATGGCATGTGCAATCCTCGATCTTAGTAGAAATGTGATGATGCCCAAGAAATCGGCAGTGTTTCTGGATGTCAAATCCAGATGAGCACATATATTGTGCTTCGTGCTCATAGTCCATCTGTTTCACAAGAATAGTAAACGTTAGTACCATTGGCTAAGATTGTCATAAAACACTTAAACTTGAAGAAAATCTTTCTGTCATGCGATTGAGGTTGTGCGACTGAGATCAGTCGTGCGATTGAACAGTGCAAATGGGATTCAGTCGTGCGACTGATCTCATGCGTACGACTGAGTGTGTGACTAGACTCATGCGTATGTAACCTCATGCGGTTACACTAGTCGTGTGACTGAACTCATACGTATGGTTCGGTCGTGCGGTTAAGCAGTTCGCACCCTTCAGTCGTGCGACTGAAGTTCATCAACCTGTCCATTCGCATGATGTACTGACTGTTCAATTCAAATTCACTTTTTCACCACTTTTGAGTTTTAGACATCGTTATTTGGTTCATTTGACTTGCAATACATTCTTATAACACCTAACGTCTTTAATTTCATCTGTTTGAGTCGTTTAGTTAGGTTATTAAGCCACTTAAGTCTCGGTTAGTTTTCGGGTTTGATTTTCCAGATCTGGTGTCAAATTGAACGTTATTGTGGTTTTTCTTCACCGCAAATTACCTGTAAAGTCGATGTACATGATCAGTAATCAAGAAACGGGGGTTTTAGAGATCAAATGAAATTTGGGCAGAGTGGCGTTAAGTCGTGCGATTTAGGGTTACTTTGAGGGTGGTGAGTCTCTGCGACCGACTCCCCCTCTATTTATACTAACCCTAGATACAATCGTGCGACTGAGCTCATACGCACCTTTCAGTCGTGCGAGTGGGGCTCAGTCGTGCGATTGGATCAGTCGCCCTTCTTCAGTCGTCCGACTGGATCTCAGTCGTGCGACTGACTCAATCATTCGCCCTTAAGCATCCGACTGGGCCAATCGTATGAGCCATTCGGTGGATGGTCCATACTCAAGGTCCATTCGTACGAATGGCTCCCATTCGTATGATTATTCCATACGTATGGTCCATTCGTGCGAATGGATCATACTTATTATATTTTATGCCAATTTGAATATTTAACTTTTAAACCCCTTTTAATTGTTGAAATTTACGTTATGAGCATTTGACCATCTCAGACATGATCATTTTAACTTGAAAACCTTTTGATCACCTCAGACGTGATCCTTTTAAACATTTCAGTCACCTCAGACGTGACTCTTTTAAACACTTTCTCACCTCAGACGTGACTGTTTTAACTTTTACGACACATGTGGTCATCTCAGACATGACCCTTTTAGTGAGTTGATTCCTTACTGATTTTCCTGATGTAATCCGATAATCTAACAAACTAAAAGGACTAACTAACTTAGAAAATTAAACTAGAGAATTATAATAAGAATTGGTTTTGGCTTTTTGTGAGAGATAAATCCTAAGATGGAAATCTACTGGATTTGGTTCCAGAATAGACAGCTTCAACTTAGATTGACCACACCTGGACCAATTTAATTTTGGAATCATACAGGCAAGTCAAATCATTTGGGACTTGTTATCAAAACCTTTTGATGCTCAATTCTTGGTTTTCATCCAGAGTCGTTAGCAAATTTAGGAAATCATACTGGAACTATTAGATTACCACATTGATTTGAACTTTCAAGAATTGCAGCCACAATGATTGTCAGTATATTTGTCCTCTTAAATCCATACACAGACTTTAGACACAAACTGATGATAGTTTTAGTTTTATTATTTCAACTAACATTTGTGGATCCCACACTTATATGGTAATCAACATTCCTCAGGAGCTTTGAGCGGTCTACGGGTATTTTTACAAAGAAGAGACTATTCTTAGAGCTTTCAAAGAGAAGCCAATCCTCAGGTCAATGCCATCGCACAGCAGAGAGGCGGCAAACAACAATGAATTCTAGAATATCTAGGTTATGCTTATCCTCAGGTCAGTGCCATCGCACAAGAGAGAGCACACAACCTATCTTCTTGTTAGAGCAGCTTAATTTTTTTTGCACAAAATGCACCAACAACATAAGTCATTAGCTTGATTGCATTTGTCTTTCCTTTTTTTTTCCCGTGCTTTGCTCTATTTATGGTCATCCGCATACATTTGTGGCGTTTACTTTCTCATTACCCCTTATTGGAATATTGTTGATTGTGTTAACCAGTGACAAGATGGAAGCCCACAGTCAGTTGAACAACTTAGTTTGATCTTGAGATCACCAGTCAGGTCTAATCATCTATTGTGTTGAATCTACCGACATATCATTTGTGGTCTAGCAACCTCTAGGTCTACTTTCTTGTGTTACCTTAGTAGTTACCAGTTTTTCTATCATCTTCCCTTTAATATTGCTTAGACTACACAAACTCATACTTTGACTTTTGCATCTTTTCTAAATTAAATTTTAAAGTCCCTCTTGATTTGTTCCCGTGTACTATCATTTTCCAAAGGGTTTGAATCGGTTTCACAGATCCACTCCTTCTCCCTCGTTTTTTTTAATGTTACTGGCTGACTTATTCTCCCCCTAAAATACTAAAATCATAACTGGTTTAATTATTTTAGGATTTTAATAAACAGCTAAATAACATGAGTTTAATTTAAACAGAAAAACTAAATAAAATAAAAAGGAAAATTAAGTAAACTGCATCGGACTACACATGATCATCATCAGAATAACATCACTTTTCTTTAACGCCGTTGACCTCTAACAAATATAGAAAACTTGGTTTATCAAAGGCTTTTGTATAGAGGTCAGCGCGTTGAAAATCAGTATTAATTTTTACCACATCGATTAAGTTCTTTTCAAAACAGTCTCTTATGAAATGGTATTTAATACCGATGTGTTTGATCTTTGGATGTTGTACCGGATTTTTAGTTACTGCAATTGCAGCAGAGTTATCAACAAAGATAGGAGTAGAAGAAAACTTTAAACCGTAATCCCGCATTTGCTGTTGAATCCAGATGATTTGTGAACAGCAACTTGCAGCAGCAACGTATTCGGCAGCTTCACAGGTTGACAATGCAACCGAGGTCTGCTTCTTACACTGCCAGGTAACTAATCTTCTCCCAAAGAATTGACACCCTGCTGATGTAGACTTGTAGTTCATCTTCCAGCCCCCGTAATCCGAGTCACTATACGCCGTGAGCTCAAAGTCATCATCATGAGGATACCACAACCCAAGTGTGGGTGTACCCTTCAGATAACGAAATATCCTCTTGACCCGATCAGATGGTTCACCTTAGGCTAGCCTGATATCTAGAACATAAACATGTAGCATACATGATATCAGGTCTTGAGGCTGTGAGATACATGAGGGATCCAATCATTCCTCGGTACATTATGGCATGTACCAGATCTCCATTTTTGTCAGGTGCTATATCATGATTAGTAGCAAGTGGAGTCCCAGCAGCAGAAGCATTCTCCATGTCAAACCGACTGAGAATGTCATGTAGATAGATCCCATTTGGTGTCTGATCCACCTGTAACCCGAGAACGAATTTCATCTCGCCCATAGCACTCATCTCAAACTCTTTCTTCATAACTGCTTCAAACTCTTTGCATAATTCTTCGTTCTTTGAACCGAAGATTATGTCATCGACATAGATCTGTACGAGCAGTAGGTCTCCATCCTTTTTCTTGATGAACAGCGTGCAGTCAATGACTCCATGCGAAATCCGTGTTTCACAAGATGAGTCGAGAGTTTCTCATACCAGGCCCATGGAGCTTGATGAAGCCCGTATAAGGCCTTGTGTCGAGTTGTAAACTCCATCCCGATGATAAGGATCTTCAAATCCCTCAGGTTGACTGACATAGACTGTCTCTCTTATTTCTCCATGAAGGAATGCACTCTTCACATCTAATAGATAGACTTTAATCTTCATGTACGATGCATAGGCAAGGAAGATACGAATGGCTTCCATCCTTGCCACGGGTGCAAACACTTCATTGTAGTCAATCCCCTCGACTTGGCGAAATCCCTGAACCACCAGTCGAGCCTTGTTCCTGATAATGACCCCTTGGTCATCCTTCTTGCATTTCAAGACCAATTGGTGCCAATGACCTTAGCACCTTTAGGTCTATCTACCAGAGTCCATACACCTAACTTCTTGAAATGAAGAAGTTCTTCTTGCATGGCACTCACCCACGCCTCATCGTTTAGTGCATCACTGACGTATTTTGGCTCAAACTGCGAGACAAAACATCGATAAGCACCATCATGAAGGTATCCCTTTCCATAACAGAGGCATAATCAGCTGAGTATAGCTGATTTCGGGTTTGTATTCCTGATCTGACATCCCCAATAACATTGTCTAAGGGATGATAGACGTTTAGACGTGATCCTGGAGTAGTAGGAACAGCTACCTCAGAGCCAAGATTATGAACATTTGGTTCTGCATCTGAGGTAGTTGGAGTTTGAGGTTCCGTAGTCGAAGGAGCATCACTATTTGATGCTTGTGGACTTGCAGGGTTGGAACCTGTTCCTCCTGACTGTTCAATCATCTTCTTCAGCTTCATCTTCTGAGGAGGAGTCACTGTCGTCGACTACTCCCCTTGACTGAGTAGATGATTCTCCCTGTGAGCTAGATGATGTTGAATCATCAGATGGTGTATTCAATATCATACATCATCATCCGAGTGCTAACTCATCATCCGAATGAGAGATAGGGATGTTGAAGGACTTGAAGAATCCATCATAGTCGAAAAAGTAGCCGGGTCCTTTGCCAGTAGGTGGTGTGGTATATATCTGAACGTCAACATTACACCACACTTCTACTAGACCCGTTGAGTTGTTTTAAACTCTCTTGTTCGGTATGTTGTATCCTAGGAAGATTCCTTCATCAGCCTTCTCGCTGAATTTACCTTCTTGAGTCTTCTTCAGAAGTGTGCACGGCGCGCCAAATGGTTCGAGATACTCCAAATTCGGTTTGCGTCTTTGTAGTAGCTCGTAACATGTCTTTCCGTGGCGCTTGACTATCAGAACTCGATTCAGTGTATAACATGCATTAGGCACTGCCTCATTCCAGAATTGGATAGGCAGTTTCGAGTCTGCCAGCATTGTCTGTGCTGTCTCTATCAAGCTTCTGTTCTTTCTCTCAGCAACGCCATTCATTTGAGCGTGTAGGCAGAAGTGAATTGATGCACAATTCCCTTTTCCTTGCAGTAAGCCTCCATCCACTGATTCTTGAATTCAGTCCCGTTTCTGAGCGTACTTGTCTCACCTTCAGCTTGTAGAGAGATTCCAGTGTGGTTACTAACTCCTTGAATGACTCAAATGTTTCTGATTTGGACTTCAGAAACATTACCCAAGAAAACCTTGAGTAGTCATCAGTAACCACAAAACAGTACAAGTCGCCTGCAATGCTCTTTGTACTGACTGGACCAAACAGATCCATGTGAAGAAGTTCAAGAGGAAGTTCTATTGAATGAACTTTCTTTCCTTATGAGACTTCTTCGTCTGTTTGCCTTTCTTGCAAGCTACATAAAATCAGGAAGTTGGAAATTCTTGACGTTGACTCCTCTCACGAGATCCTTCTGGATCAAGTGATTCATCTTCCGTTGATTATGTGTCTCATTCTCCTATGCCAGGAGATGGAGTCATTCTCAGTTGCTTTTGAGAGAAAGCACTAAACTTCATGATCCGTTGTAGAAGCTGTTGACAGATCCAGAACATAAAGGTCTTTATATCTTGAAACCTGTCATCAAAACCTTGGTCCTCCGGAATCACGTAATCTTTCTTTAGGACGTAACACTTCTTCTTGTCGAATATGACTTTAAATCCCTTATCATAGATTTGGGAAACAGAAAGTAAGTTGTTTTGAAGTTGTTGAACGTAGTTCACCTTATCAAACTTAACTTTCT
Source organism: Flaveria ramosissima (assembly GCA_025215565.1). NCBI lineage: Eukaryota > Viridiplantae > Streptophyta > Magnoliopsida > Asterales > Asteraceae > Flaveria > Flaveria ramosissima. The sequence goes on from CM046035.1 coordinate 19,450,304, forward strand.
GATTCCCAACTTCTCCCTGAGCTGTGATATAGCCTCCCTTGTTTCCAGCAAATGAAACATGCCCTCCTTTTATTTGCTTGACTTTGATAAAGAGCCCTGTTTCCTGTCATGTGCCTGGATGCCCCGCTGTCTACAATCCACATGTTGGTTACAGCACTGTAGCGAACACCCTGCACATACAATGTAAAAGATTAGTTTAGGTTAGGAACCCAAGCCTTTACTGGCTTGGGTTTCCCAGAGGCATAACACATCATGAATTCAACCCATTGACCCTTAGAGGGTGAGGGTAGCTCTGGTTCCTTCTTGTCATCATTATCAGACACAGAGGATGACTTCTCTTTCCATAAGCCAGATTTGTGTAAGGCCTGTTTGTGATAAACAGTCGACTGGCTAATGGGTTGAACTTTAGGTTCACTAGTTCTTCTAGGTGGAGTTAAGAACTCCTCTTAGAAGACCTAGGTTTTGAATCCTGAAGTTCAATCTTCTTCCTAGGTGTCTGATAGTAAGGACAATAGGAAGCAATGTGTCCACACTCTCCACAGTTGTAGCATGACCTGCTATCAACTTTATGATTAAACTTTCTTTGTGGAGATGTGTGTGACACTCTAGTAACATCACTTAATTTGGTTCTTTTAATATTTTCTCTTGTTTAACAAAATTAATTGTTTTAACATTTTAACATCTTTTTCCTTTGGTTAACTGGTTTTTGACTTGAAACTTGTGAAAGATTAACATTAACAATATTTTTAGGTTCTGATTTGACTCTGTTTGACCCTTACTTTATATTAACCTTTTCAAATTCTTTCTCCAGATTAACACATGGCATTTTACCCTTTGCCTTGGAAGTGGCCTCCTTTGTTTGGTTCCAGATTCAATAGATGAACATGAGGAATCTGGATCACTAACAAGAGGAGTAGACACCACATGATCCTTGATGGGGTTATTATTTATTGGTCTATCTTAGTGTTCATCAAGGTCTCAGGTGGTGGTGGAACCACTTATAACCCAAACCCTCTCCGTTGTTTCTTTCTCTCTCACTAAGTGTTGGACATGTGAGATGAACTGTCCAACTGTGCAGTTTTTTCTTTAATGAGTTTACTTCTACTTCTAAAACTGCCTTTTGCTTCTTAGTGTCTTCTAGGGAGTTAAGATAGTACCCAATGTCATTAGCTTGGTTAAATGCAACTACTTCAGTTTCCCTAAGCTGTTTAGTCAAAAGGTCTATCTTTTCTTTGTAACTATGCTCATTTTGTTTTAATACTCTATTAGCCTCAGTGCATAGTTGCAAATCCTTTACTAAGTTATCTTTATGATCTAATAACCTAGCAAATTTCTCATCTATGCTATCTCTAAAAGTATCACAATCAGAACAAGCATGATTTTTAAACAGTTGGTCAGTGGTACTTACTAGAGAAGATTCTGAAGAGTTAGCCATCAACGCAGCATCAGATGTCTCTGGTTCTGGTGATTCTGTCTTTGCTGTGGAAGTCCCTTCTTCAGGCTTGTAGCTGACCTCAGTTGCAGTTGTCTCTTCACTATTTGACATCGCTATCTCAACTGCAATATCTCCTTCACTCGCGTAGTCATCGTCTAAGTCTTCTACGCTAGCAATGTTTGATTCCCCTGGAGAGACAAAACGAAAGCTCCAGTCCTGTCCTTCATCATCATGAGCAGTCAAGGCTTTTGGATCCTTGCTTGATGAAGTAGAACTGCTAGCTTGCTTATCTTGACGAGTGAATGACGAAAATGGGTTCCCGTTCCCCGTCTTCTTTGGCTACACACATTCTCTCTTCAAGTGCCCCTTTTCTCTCACAGTTAAAGCAGGTCACTTTACTCTTGTCAAAGCCAAATGTGGTATCCTTAGTTGCAACCAAGTTCTGTCCGGTCTTTTTCACAAACTTCTTCGCCCTCCGGATAGCACTAGCTAAGGCCCACATAATGTATTCCATCCTCTCCAGCTCCATTTCATCCACCTGCTCGTAGTCCTCATCTGCCAGATGGCAGTTTCCAATCTTCCCAGCAACAAGTCCATCATAGGAATGAACCACTGCTGCCAAGAGATCCATGTGCTCTCGAGCTACTTCCACAGTCATGTTACCGAGGTTCTAGGTCTTCAGTCTAGTAGCATTCTCTTCAGTTCCAATGTAATGGGTACAAGAAGACCCTGACGTTTCTGATCCTGAAGGAGAAGCTTGAAGGACCCGATGAGCTAGACACAAATGCAGTCTGAGAGGTGCTCCAGACGTCTTAGCTTGAGGCGTGGCATTGTACAAAGCTGGATTCTGAGTATACGAAGACTTCTGAGCTCTGTACTTCATCCTAAGTGCTTCTTCTCGCAGCTTAGAATGAAGTCATAGATATCCAACTTTGCCAGCATCTCATTCTGTCTCAGATTTGACACAATGAGGCTCATTTTTCCGGCAATCCGTCTGCGAAATTTGACACTTTTTCTTCCATGGTAGTACCACCCCATGTGTATGCAGTTCGCTCATCAAATGGTAGAATCTATCTATGACGTCGTCTAAACTCTCGTTACCCATCGATGAGAAGTTATCGAATTCCTTCTTTAACTCCTTAGCCTTGATTGCCTTCAACGAAGCATTCCCGTCGTACCTCTTTTCTAGCTCATCCCACAATTTCTTGGACTGCTTATTCTCTGAGTACTGGTGGAATATGTCTTTGGGATAGACTGTGTAATCAATGCATAAACTCTTTTCTCTGCATGTATTTACTTTCTTGTCTGCGCGTCCGTCATCCCTCCTAACGTTAGCTTAACTCCATCAGCTCCCACCGGTGTACTATATCCAATCTCGATGGCTTCCCACAGATTCGGATCCACTCCATTGAGGTAGATCTCAAAACGTTGTTTCCAGTGGGGAAACTCATCTAACGTCAAGAGCTTTGGTGGTTTATTATGATTACCCACCTCACTCTCAAGCAACAGCAGATTCTGTATCCTAGAGTCCTTCCCAGCAGTAAAGGCTGACATTTGATCTTCCATGGCTAAAAACTTTAAGTCTAATAACACAAACTGTCACTGGTGCGACTGAAGGATGCGAATGGACTAGTCGTGCGTATGAACTCTGCGACTGGTTCAATCGTGCGGCTGAACTAAGCGATTGGTTCAGTCGTGCGAATGAAGCTGATGCGTATGAGCTATGCGAACGAACGGTTCAATCGTACGAGTGAAGGTGCGACTAGGTCCAATCGTGCGAATGGGGAATGCGAATGGAGTCCAGTCGTGCGAATGGGTCACTCGTGCGACTGAAACTGCTGTTTTGCGAATTTTCTAGGTTAAACGTGGTTTTAGCCGTAAAAGTTCGAATTTTCGCAAGGTCTAATCGCCTAAGTCCGTAGAAACCAAACTTTGATGAGCAGGGAACGTCCAAGATAACTTTTGACACCAAAAGATTGCGTTTTTAGTGCAAAAACACAAACTTTTATGCAATCTTGATTGAATCACACGTAATCAAGAGCCAAAGCTCTGATACCACTTGTTAGGACCTGGTATTTGAACGAAATACCTAGTGATTAGCGTGTAAACAAGATCAAATAGTGCGGAATCCTATTTGATTGGCGATCCAATCAGTGAGAAACACGAAGAATCAATCAAGAATTGAATCTAACGTTAGAAGTCGATTAGGAATCGATCTAATGTGTTCTGTGAACTTGGAGAACGTTTGGGAGGCTTCTGGACGGCTAGGGTACGTCTAGAGTCGTAATGGTATGAATGCTTACGTTTTTCCACGATTTGGTCTATTTATAGGTGAGTGTTGTTCATTCGTGCGACTGGACCATAAGTATGGTTCAGTCGTGCGATTGAACCATGCGGTTGATCCATCCGCACGACTGAGAGTTCAGTCGTGCGACTGAGCCAATCTTATGTGTCAATCATACGACTGATCCAGTCTCCTGTTTCAGTCGTGCGACTGAGTCAATCGTATGAAGTTATTCATGCGTATGGTCCATTCGCATGGGCCATTCGCATGAGAACTTCATTAAGTTAAGTTTGAATGTTTCAATTAATATAACTTGATGTGTAACCATTCAAACAATCACAAATCCATTAACCAAGTCAATATCGACTCATTAATGAATATTAGACATTTCAAATCACACAATCAATATCATTTCGTTAATCATTTCCATATTACATAGTAATCAGACAAACAAGATCTATTACATTTCATTTCATGATCTAGGGACATACATGCATCAACAGCATCAAACCACGAGAAAGAAGCAAGAAATCCAGGTAAGAATCAGCATCTAAGCCCTTCTGTAGATCAAACTCGAATTCTAGGGTTTTGTATTTTGAAAAGTTGCAAAGAATCGCATAAAGGTCACATTTTTTACGTATGAAAACATGTAAAAAGCTTAGATATAGCCTCATGGATGATAAACTAAGGGTTTGGACGTAAAAAGTTGTGATTTTGGGTTAAAAAGGGGCTGGTTCGTAACTTTTATGCGTTCTGCGAAATTGGGTGTTCAAGCTGCGAATATGTGTGTTTTCTGCGAAAGTTGGGCGAAACTGCCATGCGAAGCTGGTAGCGAAACTAGCAGCGAAACTGCTTGTGAAACTGCCAGTGAAAATGGCAGCGAAACTACCAGCGAATCTACTTATCTGGCAGCGAAATTAGCAGCGAATTTAGGCAGAAATTAACCCCTTTGAGTGTTAACTTATCTGCAGGTTGTGTAGTGTGATCCTAGCTTAAAAACCTTAGTTTAGAAGCTACTCACTGCATCCAGGTGAGTGTTAACTTATCTGCATCCAGCCCAGCCCTAGCCAGGGGCATTGCCCCTTGGACCCCACTAGGGGCTGCTGCCCCTAGGACCCCGCTGTCAAGGGCTGCCGCCCCCAGAACCCCCGCTGTCCCGTGAAGGGTCGGTTATGTTGTTATGATGGATTGTACTTGGTATGTTGTGTACTTAATAAGTTAAGTATTATATATTAAAGTGGAAGATAATATTAATGAGAAGTGGAACTTAACGAAAGTTACCCCGGGCTCGTTTGATGATGAAAAGTCTTGCAAGCACTATGATAGACTTCACTTATGTGAGTCTGGTATATGATGATGGGTCCGTATTCATGAGCGGGCTATGTGCCTTGCAGTGTGGATCAACTGTCGTGGGTTAGCTACCGTTTTCATGTGTACCGACAGGGATTGACATTCGTTGTCGATCAACATGGAGCTCTTGCCTTGTGCAATCTCGTTTAGGATGACGTCAAAGATAATGAAAGAAAGAAAGATAATGAACATGCTTATTAAGACGCAAAATGTTATGTATTATGATGTATGTATGGTCATTATATGAAGGATAAAGTTTATATTTTCTTATTTTAACTAAAACTAGAATTCACTCAGCAAAGCTAACTTTTATGCATGATAGTTGGCAGGTAGATGATGCTGCTGAGGATGGCACAAGGTGGGAAGCTACTTGGATGGCAATGGATGGCAACCTTGTTTATGAAATCTTTGATTTTTAATTTAAGACAAAGTAATATGTTTTTATTCCATTTAAAATACAAATGTATGAGTAAAATATGATTTACAAGTTACAAATGAATGTCTATTTAATTCCGCTGCAATGTTTTTGTTATTAAAATGATTTTATGGTATGATTAACCAACTGTGAGGCTTCCCGGGAACGGGGCCTTACACCTAAACATGTGTAATACGCCTGAACAGTGCCAATGCGCCTAAGCCTCATGCGTCTCAAATGTGTTCATACGCCTACACAGTGGTCATTCATCCAAGGGTTTTTCACACTTACATAAATATAACACTTGACATAATTTCATTTCACTCTTCATTCACACACTGTAAACACTCTGTTCATATTCATTCGTACCCGAGAATCACCATTCACTCTTGTTTAGACTGATTTACTGAGATTATTGTAATATTAAGGTATAATCAATGATTCTAAACAACTTGTTGAGTGCATATCATCTAATCACAGTCCATTAACATTACATTCGATTGGACGTTTGAACCCTATTCGGGCGTTCGAACCCTAAGAATGTCGAAAGACTTGAAATTTGATGATCAAATGTGATGAAATGTTCAAAACTCAATCTAAAATTGTTGATAACACATGATTTCGACCACATTAACATCATCAAAACTTAATTTCATCATAAAATTTCTTTATGATCCATGTGTTCTTCAGTTAAAAATAATAATAATAAATTATCATTAAAAATGAATCGACAATATGATTTTCAAATAAATTTTCACTTATTAATCATCAAAATTCCCTTAATGTTCATAAATCTAACAAGAAACAAGTTACTTAATTGATTATAACTTTTTAAATTTGATTGGATATATAACAGTAAGTGTTCAACACTTAGAAAATTTTAAATAAAATTGATCAAAATTAAACAATTTCAAATCTATTAAGTAAATTCTGAAAAAAAATAACTAAGTGTTCATAACGTGTTACATGATTTTAATCTCACAATAATGGTTGATTTTTATTAAATACATTTGAGAAGCTAAGTGTGTAAAACACTTAGAAATATTCTTAAGTGTTATTGAATATAAAATTTATAAAACATTATGAAATTTTCTTCAATATAATCCTTTCAAACTTACACTTGTTTCTTTATGAATGACAGATGGCTGAGCTCAAGTTTGAGCCAAAGCATAATGTAGCTGCATTTCTAGATGAGGATGTGAGAGAAGCAGTTGGGTATGAGGAGATGATTAGATTCATTCTGAGAACAAGATATGTGTATGCTATGTGTGCTCGTCTAGCCATATATGCAAGATTGATAAAGAGGTTCTGGAGAACAGCTGAGATTGAGATAGATGATGAAGGGAAGAAAGTGTTGAGAGGGCTTGTTACTGGAGACAGGATGATAGAAGTGTCTGAGAAGTCTGTTAGAATTGCTCTTAGACTGGGTGACAATGAAGCCCAAGACTTATTAGAGTTCACTTTTAATGAGTGTAGAGAAACTTTTATGTTGATGGGTCACCCAGATAACTTCCCGAAGAAATAGTTCTTTAGAGCTAGAGTATACAATCATTGGAAGGTTTTATGCTATATCTTCCAACATTGCATGTCCAAGAGAAGTGCAGGATGGAATTTATTTCCAGTGGACATAGCTTCTCCTATAGCTACATTGGCCACAAATAGAAGATTTAATATGGCCAAATGTATCATGAATGGATTCATATTTAGCATGGAGAAAGGGAAGAGGAATAAGTGTCTGATGTATCCTAGATTCCTTCAGTTGATTACCAATGAAGAGCATCCAAATTTATATGTCTATGGTGTATAAGGTGATAGATTAGACTTGAAACACAAGGGTCAAGAGCAAGAGAAGCCTTTTGTAGAGCTAAAGACGAGGTTGACGCAAGCTCAAGTCTTGTCATTACCCGAAGGAAGCGAGGATTTGGTGGTCTATTCAGATGCTTCCTACTCGAGGTTGGGTTGCGTGTTGATGCAGCGAGGAAAGGTTATAGCACACGTATCCCGACAGTTGAAGATTCATGAGGTTAACTACCCTACTCATGACTTGGAGCTGGCGGCTGTGGTCTTTGCGTTAAAGATTTGGAGGCACTACCTGTACGGGACGAAGTGCACAATCTTCACTGACCATAAGATGTTGAAGTACTTCTTCGAGCAGAAGGATCTGAACATGAGGCAGAGGATATGGTTGGAGCTTATAAAGGATTATGATTGCGAGATCCATTACCATCCGGGCAAGGCCAACGTTGTGGCAGATGCCCTTAGCCGAAAGGAGAGACCCGAGCTGATTTGGGTGAAAGCGTATTAGTTGGTTATGACCTGTTAGGATCGTGTATTGAACGAAATACTAACTGATTAACGTGTATACCGAATCAAATAGTGCGGAATCCTATTTGATTGGCGATCCAATCAGTGAGAACGCACGTAGAATCAATTATGGATTGAATCTAAACATTAAGAACGATATGGAAACGATCTAGTGCGATCTATGAACTTGGAACAGGTTCTTAGAGGTCTCTGGACGGCTAGGGTACGTCTGTAGTCGAAGTGTTCTGAATTCTTACGTTTTTCCACGAATTAAGTGGTATTTATAGGTTACGGTTTCTCATCCGGGCGACTGAACCATTGGCATGGTTCAGTCGTGCGATTGAGCCATGCGGTTGATCCATTTGCACGACTGAGTGTTCAGTCATGCGACTGAGTCAATCTCATGTTACACTCGTGCGACTGATCCAGTCTCCTGGTTCAGTCGTGCGACTGAGTCATGCGCATGAAGTTGTTCATGCGTATGGTCCATTAGCATGGGTCATTCGCATGAGAACTTCATATTACTAACTTTGAATGTATTTATTAATCATTACATTATCAAGATTCATTCAAACAACCACAAACCTATATAGTCAGTTCAATAAGCGTTAAACTACTAAACAATGAAATAATAAACATTATAAGCACAACCACACATTGTATTCATTAAGTACCCATTCAATTACATATGTGTAAGACAATAAAGACATATTACATTAAGCTCATAAACTAGGTACACATGTATCTACAAACTCCCCCTTGGACCTAGATTCATCTATTGTCTTACATTCTTCATAAGCTCCTCATATTTCTTGTACTTCTCCTCTCTTGAAACTCGTGCATGTATTTCAAATGCAAAGTAGAGTCTGATCACGTTTGGAATTGGAGGGCTTGTATAATATCCTGCGAGTCATAGAACAGTGGCCACTTGTATAAGGTATAAACATCATCAGCTTACAAGTTGGTAAGCCACATTGGGTCAAATACCCTGATAGTATCCATTCTGCCCTCTTTGTTCAGAACTATGACCGCCTCCCCTGTTCTCCAATCATAGTACCACCACTTAAAGTGTGGAGTGAAGTCATGTGGCATTTCCCTTAGAGGGATTCTTGACATCGTACGTGGAGGACTCCACTTCAGCACTATCTTAGGCTTTCCAGTTATGGCATCGTACGTGCTCAATCAGCTGCGCTTGCTGAGATATCTGCTGAGATTGTGCAGCGGTAAGATCTACCAACTGACGAATCTGAGCTGTCTTCTCGTCATCGGCTGCTAACATCTTTAGCACCATACGGTTCAGTGCTGAGAGTTGTTCCTCTACCCCATTGGGAGGTAGAGATGATCCAGATGGAAATGGGGGGTGAGATGACGGTCCTGCTTGGTGGCTAGAGGTGGTGGTGGTGGCAGTGGTGAAGATTGGGGGTGGTATAGATGTAGGTGGTGGCGGATGGGCTGTAGTTGTGGTGGATTGGATGTGGGTACGTGATGGAGTGGTTGTGGTAGTGGTGTGTGAGGTGGTAGAGATGGTGGCAGGTGGTGTGGTAGCTATGGTGGTGGTAGTGGTGGAAAGTTTGGCTGAGGTAGTGGCTGTGGTAGTGGATGAGGTCAGGGTAAACTTCATTCTCTTCCCCTTCTTGCCATAGGGGTGTGCCATCCTCTTCTTCCTTGAGCCTCTAGGCACAGAGGCTCCCCCTTGGCTGTTGGGCGGGTCCGGGGTATATGTGGGATCTGAAGCAGCAGCAGCATCCCCGGACTCCCCTGGGCGTCCACCAACCGCCCTCAAACCTCTCTCTGTGGCAACCACCCTGCTGCCCACAGTCCTCGTGAGAGGCTCTTCATCACTCTCTTCCTCCTCATCATGCCGAAAGTCCAGATGGAATCCTGCCGTCTTAGCTCCTCCGTGGGTGGATGATGGAGATATAACATCTGCGGTAATGGCCCTAGATTGGGTAGGGCCAGTATCTCCACCATCACCACTGTCATCATCCTCGTCATCGGAGTCATCAGAAGGAAGGGCAATCTGCTCCACATCTGAATCACTCTCCTCGTGACGCCACTTTCGCCTACCTGGCGCCATGTAATCGGCCTTGGCCAGATGTCCAAAGAGTCTCTTCACCGGAGGTTTGACCTGCTTTCCCCGGTAGACCTTCATACGACCTAGTGTCGTATCGTCCATGATCTCCAACGACACAGCGCCGTGGCTCTCCTTGGACAGTGTGGGCAGCTTCTCATCAATGATCATCTGAAGAAACCTAGGGTACATGCAGAAACCCTCTTTGCCCTTAGCCTCCAGATTCTTTATCAAGTAAGAGAATATCATGATCAAGAAGCTGAAAGGGTGGTTCAGTACCAGTGCCACGTAGGCAGTTTGAATCTGGTCTGAAAGATCATCAAACCCACCCCTTCACGAAGCAAAGCACTTAAGTATGACATGTGCTAAGTACTTGTACTGGGGACACAGGTTGCTCTTGTTGAGCACACCTGCATTGATATCCCCAGCGTACTTCATCCTTAAGAAGCACCCTCTTACAGTCAGCGGGTGAAGTCTGGTAGGGTGGTCTGCATCGTCACCCAAACCTAGCACCCGACGAATATCCTCTGCAGTGATCTCTATATCCCTCCCAAAAATGGAACTCATGATGCTGTATGGCTCATGTGAGCGGTCAACCGATGCCCCCTCCCAGAAGGCCTGCTGAATAGACCTATAGGGAGTGCACTGAGAAGAAATAGCCCTGTAGATCCTGGATCACTGGAGAAAAGCAATGATCCCCGCAAACTCGGGACCATTCCGAGTCGTAGCATCTAAGTGAGCACATATGTTGTGCTTAGGGTTGATGGACCATCTGTCAGCCATCAATCTGTAACACAAAACACATAGGCATTAGATCATCACACAACACAAATCAGTTCGAATTAACCTAGTTGAATTCATTTTGGTTCAATCATGCGATTGAACCATGTGACTGAGTTCAGTCGGTTGACCAGGCATGCGACTGGATTCAATCTGGTGACTGAGCATGCGATTGAGTTCAATCAGGCGACTGAGCATGCGATTGAGTTCAATTAGGCGACTGAGCATGCGAGTGGTTCAGTCTGCCGACTGAGCTCACTGGTATCAATCATTCGGCCGATTGAGTTATTCTTTCAACTCAATCGTGCGATTGTAGTTCATCCGTGTGTCCAGTCGCATGTCCTAGTGTTTGGTCAACTGAAAATCAAATTTTGTCCAAAACTTAGAATTAGACATCGTGTTTTGGTTCATGAGACTCGCAATCACTTAACTAATAACCTAATAACTTTAATTTCAACATTTTACTTGGTTTAGTTAGGTTATTTGTCCAGTAACTGTTTGTTTCTTATGTGGGATGAAATTCAAAACTTAGGGCACCATTCCATCAAATTTCGGTGAGATATCATCACAATGTACCTATATAACAACTCACAATCGTCAGAATATCAAAAGAATTCGGAAATTTTGGTCTGATGAAATTTGGGCAGGGTAACGGTAAGGTGTGAGATATTAGGGCGATTGAGGGTGATGAGTTGAATGCGATCGACTATGGCCCTATTTATACTGAATCTGATTTTAATCTGGCGACTGGACACATTCGCTCAGTTCATTCGGGCGAATGGACCTCAGTCGTGCAATTGGTTCAGTCGATCACATTCAGTCGACCGACTGGGGTTCAGTCGGGCGACTGACTCATTTGCACAGCTCCATTCGGGTGATTGGCTCAATCCTGTGAGCCATTCGGTTGAATGGTTCAAACTTATTCTCCATTTGGCTATCTAGGGCATGAGTATGGTCCATTCGTACGGTTGGTCCGTGCTCATGGTCCATTCGTCCGAATGGGTCATACCCATGATTTTTGACTTTATGACCATTTGACGTTTTACACCCTGTAACTTATTGATTAAACATTTTAAGCATTCAATCATCTCAGACATGATCCTTTTAACTTTGAAAATATTTGATCACCTCAGACGTGATCCTTTTTAACCAATTTGTCACCTCAGACGTGACTCAGTTGACATTTGCGAACGTGTGTGGTCACCTCAGACGTGACCCTTTTAGGTGATTAAATCCCCGATTGAATTCCATGGCATAGTCCGATGTTTAACAAACTACATTGATGAAATTTAAACAAAATAAAAGAACTAAAACTGAAATACAAACTAAGACATGTTTTTGTGGTTTTGTGAGGGTTAAATCCTACGATATAAATCTAAAGATTTCATTTCCTGAAAAAGCTGCTTCAATTCATTTTGACCATACATGGACCAATTCAATTTGGAATCATAGAGAAAAGTCAAATCATTCGGGACATATTATCAAAAACCTTTTGATGCTCTATTCTTGTTTTTCATCCAGAGTCGTTAGCAAATTTAGGAAATCATACTAGTACTATTAGATCCCCACATTGATTTGGACTTTCAAGAATTATAGCCACGATGATTGTCAATATACTTGTCCTCTTAAATTCATACACAGACTTTTGACACAGATTGGTGATAGTTTAAGGTTTAATTATTTCAACAAGCTTTTGTGGATCCCACGCTTATATGGTAATCAACATTCCTCAGGAGATTTTTGAGCGGTCTCAGGGTAGAATTCAAGAAGAAACTATTCTTAGAGCTTTCAAGGAGAAGCCAAACCTCAGGTCAGTGCCATCGCACAGCAGAGAGACGGCAAACAACAATGAATTCTATAATATATAGGTTATGCTTATCCTCAGGTCAGTGCCACCGCACATCAGAGAGGCACATAACCTATCTTCTTGTTTGAGCACTTTTATTCTTTTTGCACAGATCTCACCAACAACGTAGGTTATTAGTTTGATTTCTTTTGCATTTTTTTCTTCATGTGCTTTTGCTCATATTTTGGTCATAAGCACATATTTGTTGCGTTTATTCTGCTCGTCACCCCTTATTGGAATTTTGTTGATTGTGGTAACCAGGGATAAGATGACAACCCACAGCTTGTTGAACAACTTAGTTTGTTCCTGAGATCACCAACAAGGTCTAATAATCTATTGTGTTGGATCTACCGACATATCATCTGTGGTCTAGCAACCTCTAGGTCTACTTTCTTTGTGTTACCTTGGTAGTAACCAGTTTTACTATCATTTTTCCTTTTATATTGCTCAGGCTACACAGACTTATACTTTGAACTTTGCATCTAATACAATTTAAACTTTTAAAAGTCCCACATGGTTTGTTCCTGTGTACTATCATCTTCCATAGTTATTGAATCGGTATCACAAATACGATCTAATTTCTATCAGCTAGCCTCTCCTTCTCTCTTGTTTTTTTTAATGTTGTTAACTAAACCTATTCTCCCCCTAAAATTCTTAAACCATAAACGATTTGCGCTTTTAGGATTTTAATAGGCGAAGAAATAACATCAATTTAATTTAAACATAAAATAAAATAAATAAAGAAATAAAAATAAAAAATGGACTAAAAGTATCGGACTAAACATGGTCATCTTCTGGAATTACATCACTTTTCTTCTTAACGCCGTTGACCTCTAACAAACATAAGAAACGTGGTTTGTCAAAAGCCTTTATATAGAGGTCAGCGCGTTGAAAATCAGTGTTTATTTGCCACATCGATTAGATTCTTTCAAAGCAGTCACGTATAAAGTGATATTTTATGCCGATGGTTTGGTCTTAGGATGTTGTACCGGATTTTTAGTTACTGCAATTGCAGCAGAGTTATCAACAAAAATAGGAGTAGAAGAGAAATTCAAACCGTAGTCCCGCATTTGCTGTTGTATCCATATGATTTGTGAACAGCAACTTGCGGCAGCAACGTATTCGGCTTCACAGGTTGACAAAGCAACCGAGGTCTGCTTCTTACACTGCCAGGTCACTAATCTCCTCCCAAAGAATTGAAATCCCGCTGATGTAGACTTGTAGTTCATCTTGCAGCCACCGTAATCTGAGTCACTATACGCTGTAAGCTCAAAGTCATCGTCATGAGGATACCACAACCCAAGTGTTGGAGTACCCTTCAGATAATAGAATATCCTTTTGACCCCTATCAGATGGTTAACTTTTGGCTTTGCCTAATATCTTGAACATAGACATGTCGCATACATGATATCAGGTCTTGAGGCAGTGATGTACATGAGAGATCCAATCATTCCTCGGTACATGGTGGCATCGACCAGATCACCATTCTCATCGGGTGCTACATCATGGTTTGTAGCAAATGTAGTCCCAGCTGCAGAAGCATTCTCCATATCAAACCGATTGAGAATATCTCCTACATATTTGGTCTGATGTAGGAATATTCCCTTTGGTGTCTGATCCACCTACAACCCGAGAAAGAACTTCATCTCTCCCATGGCACTCATCTCAAACTTAGTCTTCATTACTGCTTCAAACTCTTTACATAATTCTTCGTTCTTTGACCCGAAGATTATGTCAACAACACAAATTTGAACAGGCAGTAAATCACCATCTTTCTCTATGATAAACATTGTGCAATCAATAACACCTCTACGAAAGCCGTGTTTCACAAGGTGAGTCGAGAGTTTCTCATACCATGCCCTTGGGGCTTGATGAAGCCCGTATAAAGCCTTGTCGAGTTTGTAAATCCTGCCCCGATGATATGGATCTTCAAATCCCTCGGGTTGACTGACGTACACTGTCTCTCGGATTTCACCATGAAGGAATGCACTCTTCACATCCAATTGATAAACTTTAATCTTCATATATGATGCATAGGCAAGGAAGATGCGGATGGCTTCCATTCTTGCCACGGGTGCAAACACTTCATTGTAATCTATTCCCTCGACCTGTCGAAATCCTTGAACTAGAAGTCGAGCCTTGTTCCTGATGATGACGCCTTGGTCATCTTTCTTGCATTTCAAGACCCATTTGGTGCCAATGACCTTAGCAGCTTTAGGTCTATCCACCATAGTCCATACACCTAACTTCTTGAACTGAAGAAGTTCTTCTTGCATTGCACTCACCCATGCCTCATCATTCAGGGCTTCACTGACGTATTTCGGCTCAAACTGAGACACAAAACAACGATAAGCACCGTCATGAACGCATCCTTTTTCCATTACCGAGGCATAATCAATTAGCTGATTTCTTGTCTGCACTCCTGATCTGACATCTCCAATGACATTGTCCAGAGGATGATAGACATTTTAGCGTGATCCAGGAGTGGTGGGAACAACTATCTCAGAGTCAAGATTATGAACGTTTGGTTCTGTATCTGAGGCAGTAGAAGTTTGAGGTTCCGAAGACGCAGAGGCATCAATGTTAGATGCTTGTGGACTTGCAGGAATCAGAACCTGTTCCTCCATAATTCTGGTCATTTTCCACAGCTTCATCTTCTGAGGAGGAGTCACTTACTTCGAGTGCTCCCCCTGAGTGGTGAGACGAGTCACCTTGTGATCCAGATGATGTTGAATCTTGTGATGGTGAGTTCAAGACATCATTTATCATCTTGGTTGCTAACTCTTCGTCAGAAGTGGAGAGAGGTATGTTGAAGGACTTTAAGAATCCATCATAGTCGAAAAAGAAGGCGGGTCCTTTTCCAGCAGGTGGGGTGGCGTATCTTTGAACGTCCACGCTACACCACACTTCAACTAGACCCATTGAGTTGTTGTAAACTCTCTTGTTCGGTATGTTGTATGCTAGAAAGATACCTTCTTCAGCCTTCTCGTAGAATTTTCCCTCCTGAGTCTTCTTCAGTAGGGTGCATGGTGCGCCAAACGGTTTGAGATACTCTAGATTAAGTTTACGTCGTTGTAGTAACTCGTCACATGTCTTTCCATGGCGTTTAACTACCAGAACTCGATTTAACATGTAACACGTATTTGCCACTGCCTCATTCTAGAATTGGATAGGCAGTTTCGAGTCCGCTAGCATTGTCCGTGATGTCTCTATCAAGCTGCGATTCTTTCTCTTAGCAACGCCATTCATCTGAGGTGTGTAGGCAGAGGTGAACTGGTGCACAATTCCCTTTTCCTTGCATTAAGAATCCATCCACTGATTCTTGAACTCGGTTTCGTTCTCTGTGCGTACCTGTCTTACCTCCAGCTTGTAGAGAGACTCCAGTGTAGTTACTAATTCCTTGAAAGACTCAAATGTTTCTGATTTGGATTTTAGAAACATTACCCTAGAAAATCTTGAATAGTCATCAGTAACCAAATAGCAGTACAAGTCGCCTGCAATGCTTCTTGTACTGACTGGACCAAACAGATCCATGTGAAGAAGTTCAAGAGGAAGCTCGATGGAATGAACTTTCTTTTCCTTATGAGACTTCTTCGTCTGTTTGCCTTTCTTGCACGCCACAAAGAAATCCGGAAGTTGGAAGTTTTTGACGTTAACTCCTCTCACTAGATCATTCTGGATCAAGTGATTCATGTTCCGTGGATTAATGTGTCCCATTCTCCGATGCCAGGAGATGGAGTCCTTCTAAGTAGCATTTGACAAGAAGTACTGAACTTGATGATCTGTTATGTAGGCCTTTGAAAGATCCAAGACATAAATGTCATTATATCTTGAGGCAGACATTAAGACTTGGTCCTCCGGGATCACATAGTCCTTTTTCAGGACATAGCACTTCTTGTTGTCAAATATAAACTTAAAGCCTTTGTCACATATTTGGGATACAGAAAGTAAATTGTTTTGAAGTTGTTGAACGTGGTTTACTCTATCAAACTTCACTTTCTGATTTCCCGCTTCCCCTTGAGCTGTGATATACCCTCCTTTGTTACCCGCAAATAAAACATGGCCTCCTTTTATTTGTTTGACGTTTGATAAGAGTGCCATGTTCCCAGTCACGTGCCTGGATGCTCTGCTATCGGCAATCCACGTGTTGGTTTCAGCACTATAGCGAACACCCTGCACATTCAATTGAAAACATTAGTTCAGGTTAGGAACCCAAGCCTTTACTAGCTTGGGTTTCCCAGAGGTATCACACATCATAAATTCAACCCATTGACCTTTAGATGGTGAGGGAAGCTCAAGTGTCTTCTTGTCCTCATTATCAGACATTGAGGTTGATTTTTCTTTCCATAAACCAGCTTTCTGTAAGACCTGTTTGTGATAAACAGACGACTGGCTAATGGGTTGAACTTTAGGTTCACTATCTCTTCTAGGTGGAGTTAATGAGCTCCTCTTAGAAGACCTAGGTTTTGATTCCTGAAGTTCAACTTTCTTCCTAGGTGTCTGATAGTAAGGACACTTAGACGCATTGTGTCCACACTCTCCATAGTTGTAGCATGATCTGCTATAAACTTTATGCGTTAACTGTCTTTGTGGAGACGTGTGTGACACCCGAGTGACATTGTTCTATTTGGGTTTTGACTCTACTTCTTTAGATGTTTTATATTGTTTAACAAATTTAATTGTTTTAACATTTTTAGCATCCTTTCCATTTTGTTTACCTGGACTTTGACAAGAAACACGTGATTGGTTAACAATAATGGTCTTTTTAGGTTCAGATTTGACTGTGTTTGACCCAGACTTTATATTAACCTTTTCAAACTCTTTTTCCAAATTAACACAAGGCATTTTACCTTTTGCCATCAACGTGGCCTCCTTTTGTTGAGTTCCAGATTCATTTGATGTACATGTGGAATCTGGATCACTTACAAGAGGAATAGACACCACATGATCCTTGATTGGATTGTTATTTATTGGTTTACTTTTAGTGTTCATCAAGGTCTCATGTGGTGGTGGAACCACTTTATATTCCAAACCCTCCCCATTATTACGTTCTCTCACTAAGTGTTGGATAATATGAGATGAACTTGTCCAACTATGCAGTTTTTGCTTTAATGATTAACTTCTACTTCTAAAACTGCTTTTTGTTTCTTAGTGTCTTCTAGGGAGTTAAGATAGTACCTAATGTCATTAGCTTGGTTAAAGGCTACTACTTCTCTTTCCCTAAGTTGTTTGTTAAATAGGTCTATCTTTTCTTTGTAACTGTGCTCAATTTGTTTTAGAACTCTGTTAGCTTCAATGCACAGTTGCAAGTCCTTTACTAAGCTATCATTATGATCTAATAACCTAGCAAATTTCAAATCTATGCTTTCCCTAAATTTATTACAATCAGAACAAGCATGATTATTGAAAAGTTGGTCAGTAGTACTTACCTGAGAAGGTTCTGATGAATCAACCATCAAAGCAGAGTCTGGTGTTTCTGGTTCTTGTGATTCTGATGTTGTTGTAGTTGTCCATTCTTCAGGCATGTAATTGACCTCATTTGTAGTCTTTTCAATGTTTGACATCACGAGTTCCACTACAATATCTCCTTCACCAGCTAAATCATCATCTAAATTCTCAACACTAGCAATGTTGGATTCTTCCGGAGAGACAAACCGAAAGCTCCTGTCCTGTCCCTCGTCATCATGGACAGTCAAGGCTTTAGGATCCTTGCTTGATGAAGTAGGACTGCTAGTTGGCTTATCTTGACGATTGAAGGACGAGAACGGATTCCCGTTTCAAGTTTTCTTGGGCTTCACACACTCTCGTTTGAAGTGCCCCTTTTGAAGGGTTTGTTAGAACACAAATACATAGTTTAACCTTTTAAACTTTTCAGAAAACGCAGCGGAGGTATAGGATTATAACAAGTTTATAATCTGAAATTTTCGTGTTCTAAGTGTGGTTTTAAGATGGAAAACAAAACCCAAATCAATAGGATCTTAAATATATGAATGGAACAAGCTATGAACCTACAAAACGTACATAAAATCACAGCTACATAGAGCTGTGAATACATCTACCTTTCTGCAGAAAATCGACCAAAGAAAAAGGGGTTTGATGCTTGTTCTTTTGGCCAAGACTCCAATGGAGGACTCCTCAAGTTAGTATACCCCAAGCTTGATGGCAACACCCTTTCTTGTTAGGTAGAATCACCCAAAATAAGCTTCAAAAACTCTTCTTTTCTTGCTAGAACCGTGAGGTTGAGAGAGAGAGAGATATTGGAGCCTTTTGCATGTAATAATAGTGGTTCAATGCTTGTGGAGTGTTCAAGACAAGAGTAAATGTGTGTTGGTATCCAAAGCAAGTTTGGTCCAATGGGATTAAAGGAGGGTGGCCGAAATTTTGGGTTTCAAAACCCTTTCCCTCTCAATTTGTTTATCACACATTAATATGTCTTGTGAACTAGACATATAATAAATTGTATGTACAATATTTATATATATGTATTTACATACTTATACAATTAACCATTTAATTTATAAGTTGTAATTCCCACTATTATTTGATGTCATCTAACTAATTTAAACAACACTTCAAATAATATTGTTTGAACAAATTATCCTAATAAGTTGTTCCCACTCACATGCAACTTATTTAGAAAACCCATTTTCTAAATCGGTGTAAATATTTAATTGCATGATCACATCATCAATTAAATATTTAATTGGTGTTTGCCAAACTTGTTATTGGGTATAACCCGACTTGGATCATAACATACTAACCACATCAATATTCTAAGTGTCTTGGGCACACAGAATCCAACAATCTCCCACTTGCCCAAGATTCATAGAAGATTGATGCAAGCAGTAAATACCGCCTAACAACGGTTTACTACCCTTAATACGCATGACTTATAGCCATTCAATAACATCATCCCTTTCAAGTGCCCTACTTGAAATGATTTAGGTGAATCAATCATCTATCCTTTTGTTACAGATGTCATGTTAAATCCAAGGACACAGAATGATCATTCCTTGTTGATTTAACTTAATCAGGCCTTAGACATCTAACTCTCAACGAATAAGAGGAACAAATTCCATCTTGACTACATACGTCTCTCACAAACACTTCGTGTTATACCTGAACATATCCTTGTGTACTGTCCACTATTTCAGGGCAGTGAAGAATAGGCTCAAGGTATAAAACTTGGTGAATATCAAAACCCAATATGTGTCTCAGGTCTGAGGATACCAAATGATATTCGCCTTTACTCAAATTTACTTATGATCAATCAATAAGATTCCATGTAGTAAAATTTGAGATGCGGGTTAGTCCAATATTTGTATCCCACAAATATCTATGAACCTTGGTAGCAACCCATTGCTCTATATTCATCCTTATAAATATCAACCAATCCAAGTTCATAATAATCTTACTTTCACACTTGTTCCCACAAGTATGAGCGACTACGGACATTTTAGAGTAAACAATTTACTCATGGATTAAACATGCTAAATTGGAACATTAATTGAAACATTATAACCAAATAATTTTATTCAAATAATAAAGAGTTCCACATATCCAAATACAAAATGTACAGATCAAATCCAATCACTAGAATATCGAAGTCCCATGGCACAAGTATGACATTCATGCTTTGCCTTTTCAAGGAGCTTCGTGAGAGGATCCGCAATGTTTTGATCCGTGTGAACTTTGCGAATACATATCTTTCCCTTTTCAACTTCATCTCGTATGTAGTTGAATCTCCGCTCAATGTGCCTAGTCTTTTGATGAGCACGGGGTTCCTTGATTTGTGCAATCGCACCCTCGTTATCACAAAAGATCTCTAGGGGGTCCTGAATGGAAGGGACTACCCCTAGATCGGCAATGAATTTCTTCAACCATGCAGCTTCTTGAGCTGCCAATGAGGCGGCAACGTATTCTGATTCTGTAGTCGATAGAGCCACCACATCCTGCTTGGAGCTCTTCCAAGAGACAGCTCCTCCATTTAGAATGAAAATGTATCCCGATTGTGACCGAGAATCATCACGATCGGTTTGGAAACTCGCATCCGTGTAACCTTTTACAACGAGTTCCTCGTCACCAGATCCATAGATTAGGAACATATCCCTTGTCCTCCTTAGGTACTTAAGTATGTTCTTAACAGCCATCCAATGACTGTTTCCAGGATTTTGCTGGTAACGGCTTGTCATGCTCAAAGCGCATGACACGTCCGGTCGAGTGCATATCATTGCATACATGATGGATCCAATAGCAGATGCATATGGGATTGCTTTCATTTTATCTTGCTCATCCTTTGAGCTTGGACATTGAGTCGTACTCAATATCGTTCCTCTTTGAATAGGTACGGTACCTTTCTTAGAGTTCTCCATCTTGAACCTTTTCAAGATCTTATCAATGTATGCACTTTGATTCAAACCAATCAACCGCCTTGATCTATCCCTATAGATCTTTATTCCTAGAATATAGGCGGCTTCACCAAGATCCTTGATGGAAAAACAACTTCCAAGCCAGGTTTTTACACCTTCCAAGGTTGGAATGTTATTTCCAAATAGTAGTATGTCATCAACATACAATACTAGGAAAGTTACTGTGCTCCCACTAGCCTTCTTATACACACAAGCCTCATCAGCGTTTTTGATGAAGCCAAATTTCTTTACTTCCTCATCAAAACGGTGATTCCAGCTTCTCGATGCTTGTTTCAATCCATAGATTGATTTCTTTAACTTGCATACTTTATTAGGATGTTTTGGATCGACAAAACCTTCAGGCTGAACCATATAGACATCTTCCTCAAGATATCCATTTAGGAAAGCAGTTTTGACATCCATTTTCCAAATCTCATAATCATAATGAGCAGCTATGGCAAACAATATCCTTATAGACTTTAGCATCGCTACGAGTGAGAAGGTTTCATCATAATCAACCCCTTGAGTTTGAGTGAAACCCTTTGCTACAAGTCTAGCTTTATAAGTATCCAAGTTTCCATGCATATCGGTTTTCTTCTTGAAAACCCACTTACTTCCAACTACTTTGGAATTAAGAGGTGGTACAACAAGTTCCCAAACTTGATTGTCATACATGGATTGCATCTCAACGTTCATGGCCTCAAGCCATTTGTCACAATCCAAATTGGACACTGCATCATGGTATGTGGTTGGTTCATCTGAATCTACCATATAGCATCCATCCATGAAAAATCCGTATCTTTCAGGTGGATTACTAGTTCTACCACTTCTGCGAACGTTTTGTGTGTATTGATCAACCATTTGATCATCTTCAACATCCTCATGTTGAGTGCTAGTTTCAACCAAACGTGCATCGGGTTGTGGTTCTTGATCTTCCTCAAGATCCACTGTTCTACTGCTAGCTCCTTCCATAAGGAACTTTGCTTCTAAGAACTCACCCTTTCTGGCAACAAACACCTTTTGTTCCAGTGGATCATAGAAATAATATCCCATAGAATCTCTAGGATATCCAATAAAGATACACTTGGTGGATCGGACTTCCAATTTGTTTGGGGTGGGAGTCTTAACATAAGCCTCACATCCCCAAACCCTTAAGTATGATAGGGATGGAACTCTTCCATGCCATATCTCAAAAGGTGTCCTTTCCACCTTTTTGGTTGGGGCCATATTTAAAATACGGGCCGCGGAGAGCAAAGCGAAACCCCAAAATGATAGAGGTAATGTGCTTCTAGCCATCATAGATCGGACCATATCCAATAAGGTTCGATTCCTCCTCTCAGACACACCATTATGTTGTGGTGTTCCAGGTGGAGTGAGTTGTGAGACAATCCCACAACTCCTAAGATGATCTTGAAAAACATCACTTAGGTATTCACCTCCTCTATCGGTACGGAGAACTTTTATTGACTTGTTGAGTTGATTTTCAACTTCTTCTTGAAGATTTTGAACACTTCAAAAGCTTCATCTTTGTGCCTTAATAAGTACACATACCCATAGCGACTATAATCGTCGGTAAAGGTAATGAAGTATCTTTCACCATTCCTAGTCATTGGCTTGAAAGGACCACATACATCCGAATGTATGATTCCTAATAAATCTTTTGCCCTTTCGGTAGTTCCACTAAAGGGTGCCTTAGTCATCTTACCTTGTAAACAAGATTCACAAACATCAAATGAATCACATTCATTTGTTTTTAAAAGACCATTCTTTTGAAGTGTTTGTAAACGTTTTTTGTTTATATGACCAAGACGACAATGCCAAAGATAGGTATCACTCAAGTCCAACTTGAGTTTCTTGGTGTTTGTTTGGTACAATGAACTATTTAAAGTATTTTCATGAACCAATTCATAAATACCATTAATTGGTATAGCTTTAAAATAGAACATACCATTTAAAGAAACATGAATATCATTTTCAATAAAGGATAATACATAATCATAATGTCTTAATTGAGATACAGAAATAATGTTCCTAGTCAAACTAGGAGCATACAAAACATTCTTCAAAATAACTTCCAAGCCACTTGGAAGTCTTAGGATGTAGTCCCCACGAGCTTCAACTAATACTTTAGTTCCATTGCCCATGAAGAGGCTTACATCCCCTTTCTTGAAGTCCCTACTTCTTGTGAACCCCTGCAACAAATTGCAAATATGAGTTCCACATCCGGTATCCAATACCCATGTGTTTGAAGATGTAACATTAAGATCAATATGTATCATGTATATTGTACCTGAGGTCTGCCCGGCATCCCTCTTTGCTTTCAACTCTTGGAGATGGACAGGACAATTCCTTGCCCAATGTCCTATCTCCCCACACTTGAAGCATGGGTCATTTGTAGCAACCTTTTGCTTCTTCTCTTGTGGTTTGGGTGGTACCCTTACCACCCCTTTCCCCTTTCCCCACACATGTCCCTTACCCTTGGCAACCTTTGCCTTGGGTGCGGGATGAGGCCTTTTGTTGTTCCCACCTTCATTGATGGTGAGAACGGGTAAAACCCTTTTACCCATGGCCGCCTCGGCCGTTTTGAGCATTGAGTGAAGTTCACCAATGCTTTTGTCCCATGCATTCATGTTGTAGTTCAACACGAATGTCTCGAACTTCTTGGTTAGGCCATTTAGGATCAAATCCGTGGCCAACTCCTTCGAGACGGGGCAATTTAGCCTCTCGAGGCGGTCAATATGACTTTTCATCTTAAGTACATAAGATGAAACAGATTGGTTGTCGTCCATACGACATGCATGGAGCGCTCGAACCGTTTCGAACCGCTCAACCCTTGCTTGCTGTTGGAACGTTTCCTTCAGCTGGGTTATCATGTCGTAAGCTCCGTGATGTTCATACTCCTTTTGGAGATCCGGAGTCATGCTCGCTAGCATGAGACAAGACACTTGGACGGAGTCCTCAGTGTATTTCAGCCAATCGTTAAAGGCCTCCTCATCATCCTCGTTAGGTTGATCGGGGATAGGGTCGTCTAAAACATATGATCTTCTCTCTTGCTTGAGAACAATTCTCAAGTTTCGATACCAATCAATAAAGTTGTTATGATTTAGACGTTCCTTTTGGAGGATCGCTCGTAGTGATTGGTTTGACGCGGACGAGTTATCGTGATTTTCATTATTGGTGGCCATCTACAAAATTTAACAAAGATCAATTTTAGTATTTTCGATATTGCTAATTTTAATATTTAATGCCTTTTAAGGTCTTTTTATATTAAAATCTAGAACCCAACATTACATTTAAATCGTGGTTAGGTGACCTTTATCCCACGTTTTAAATTAATAAGGTGGTCAACGTTTGACGATTGCAACCATTTGCAACTTCTAGAAATATGGGATCGACTTAAAACATCATATGTAAAGTCGGCATGTTAATCCCATCAACACCATTTGGAAACCACATCGTAGGTGATCCATTTGACATGATTTGCAAATCAAGACACCCTACTTACACCCACGTGTGAGTTTGCCAAAACAAGTGGTTAGGTGACCTTTATCCCACAAATAAGGCATTCTCACCTCAAGTCACAAGTTCCCTCAAAATGGTTAGGTGACCTTTATCCCATTAAGAGTTCCCAAGTGACTCAAGTGTTGTGTAAAAGGACGGTGTTGATCTTGTTTGGAAAAAAAAGTTTTAGAGGTTTCAAAATACAAGTTTAGAAAACTCTATGTACTTGTATTTGCATGCTTTCAAATACAAGGTACCTTATGGTTCTTTGATTAAAACCTATTTTAATCCTTAAATCATTAAATAATTTTAATAACCTTTTATTAACCTTTAAGAACCATCAATTTTCAGCTTGTTAAGTTTGTTAATTAGTTTGCTTTGAATATCCAAATATCAACCAAACAATCAAGACAACAAACAATCAACCAAGCATAAACATTAACAATCATATGTGCATAACCATAGCCCTTATGTTGACAACACTTGTTTGCCATCACAAGTGTTGTCTATGGTCTTTCTAAGGGTCAAACATATCATAAAAGTTCCAAGAACCTCCCACTAGAAACCGCATCCAAATGCTCCATGTTTCTTGTGTCTTTGTGTCCATCTTTGGGTCTTGATCTTGTACATCTTCCTTTTATAAAATTGTATCCTAATACATTTTTCTAGTAAAGGAAATGAACCTAATCTATTATTACATAACCAAATGAATGAATAATTACAACCCAAATGAATAAACACAAATATTACAACCAAATTGAATGAATAAAACAACCACTTGAATCATCCAAACAACACAAGGCCACAAGCTAGGTTATGCACTTTAACAACCAATGATTAAATCATCAAAATATATCATTAATCCCCACTTAAAACCTTCAAATTTCAGCCAACATAAACTGAAATTTTGGTTTTAAATATTGTCCAAACAATCAACATATCAACATACATATCTTTCAAGGTTTAATCACAAGCATGTGTGATGTAACCTTGAAAGTTGGGGATTTCAATAAGACATAATATTTCAGCCCAAAACAAGCCTATAACATGTCTAATATCATCTTTTAAAACCAATTTCAAAAGATGAATCAAGCAAGCCATCCATATAACCGGCTCTTGATGCCATTGAAGGGTTTGTTAGAACACAAATACATAGTTTAACCTTTTAAACTTTTCAGAAAACGCAGCGGAGGTATAGGATTATAACAAGTTTATAATCTGAAATTTTCGTGTTCTAAGTGTGGTTTTAAGATGGAAAACAAAACCCAAATCAATAGGATCTTAAATATATGAATGGAACAAGCTATGAACCTACAAAACGTACATAAAATCACAGCTACATAGAGCTGTGAATACATCTACCTTTCTGCAGAAAATCGACCAAAGAAAAAGGGGTTTGATGCTTGTTCTTTTGGCCAAGACTCCAATGGAGGACTCCTCAAGTTAGTATACCCCAAGCTTGATGGCAACACCCTTTCTTGTTAGGTAGAATCACCCAAAATAAGCTTCAAAAACTCTTCTTTTCTTGCTAGAACCGTGAGGTTGAGAGAGAGAGAGATATTGGAGCCTTTTGCATGTAATAATAGTGGTTCAATGCTTGTGGAGTGTTCAAGACAAGAGTAAATGTGTGTTGGTATCCAAAGCAAGTTTGGTCCAATGGGATTAAAGGAGGGTGGCCGAAATTTTGGGTTTCAAAACCCTTTCCCTCTCAATTTGTTTATCACACATTAATATGTCTTGTGAACTAGACATATAATAAATTGTATGTACAATATTTATATATATGTATTTACATACTTATACAATTAACCATTTAATTTATAAGTTGTAATTCCCACTATTATTTGATGTCATCTAACTAATTTAAACAACACTTCAAATAATATTGTTTGAACAAATTATCCTAATAAGTTGTTCCCACTCACATGCAACTTATTTAGAAAACCCATTTTCTAAATCGGTGTAAATATTTAATTGCATGATCACATCATCAATTAAATATTTAATTGGTGTTTGCCAAACTTGTTATTGGGTATAACCCGACTTGGATCATAACGTACTAACCACATCAATATTCTAAGTGTCTTGGGCACACAGAATCCAACACCTTTTCTCCAAAGTTGAAACAGGTCACCTTGGTCTTGTCGAAACCAAAGGTAGTGTCCTTAGTTGCAACCAAGTTTTGTCCGGTCTTCTTGACAAACTTCTTAGCTCTCCGGACAGCACTTGCTAAGGCCCATATTATATCCATCCTTTCCAGCTCTGTCTCATCTACCTGCTCGTAGTCCTCGTCTACCAGATGGCAGTTCCTAATTCTCCTAGCAACTAGTCCATCATAGGAGTGAACTTATGCTGCTAAGAGATCCATGTGCTCTCTTGCTACATCTAATATCACATTACCGAGATTCTCGGTCTTCAGTTTTATAGCATTTGCTTCAGATGCAATGTATTGGGTACTAGACGACCCTCACGTGTCTGACCCTGAAGTAGAGGCTTGAGAAGGACCAGCTGAACTTGACACAAAAGCTGTCTGAAGTGGTGCTCTAGACGTTTTGGCTTGTGGAGTTGCGTTGTACAGTGCCGGATTCTGAGTATAAGACGACTTTTGGGCTCTGTATTTCATCTTTAATGCTTCCTCTCTCAGCTTCAGAATGAAATCATTTATATCTAACTACGTTAGCATACCATTCTTTCTGAGATTTGAGACAAAGGAAGCCCACTTCTCAGGCAACCCATCTGCGAAGTTTGACACCTTGTCCTCCATGGTCGTTGTAACTCCATGCGTGTGCAGCTTACTCATCAAGTGGTAGAACCGATTGATGACGTCATCCAAGCTCTCATTACCCATCGACGAGAAGTTGTCGAACTCCTTCTTCAACTCTTTAGCCTTTATAGCTTTTAATGACGCATTCCCATCATACCGTTTTTCCAATTCATCCCACAGCTTCTTTGCTTGCTTGTTCTCAGAAAATTGATGGAAGATGTCTTTAGGAATTGACTGAGTAAGCAAAGAATAAACTCTCTTTTTAGCATTGTACTTGACCTTTTGTCCATCAGTCATGCCACCTAGTGAAAGTTTGACTCCATCAGCACCTACTGGCATACTATACCCCGTCTCAATTGCTTCCCACATATTGGGATCTACTCCATTTAAGTAGATCTCGAAACGTTGCTTCCAATGTGGGAATTCATCTAACGTGATTAGCTTAGGGGGTTTGTTGTGATTCCCTACTTCACTCTCCAGAAGCTGTAGGTTTTGAATCCTTGAATCTCTCCCTACTGTGAATGCTGAGTATTGGTCCTCCATTGCGATTAACTTTAGTCTTTGGAACAAACTGTTTCACTTGTGCGAATGAAGGTGTGCGATACTATTCGTGCGATTGAACGATGCGAATGGTTCAATTGTGCGGCTGAACTAATGCGGATAGTTCAGTCGGGCGAATGAACTGATGCGGTTGAACAATACGAATAGACTGCTCAGTCGTACGAATGGAGGTACGAATGAGTCCAATCGTGCGTATGAGGGATGCGAATGTATCCAGTCGTGCAATTGAGTCAATCGTGCGACAGAAGCTGCTGGATTTCGAAAATTTGTAGGTTTAAGGTGTTTTGGCCGCAAAAACACGAATTTTCACTAACCATAATTGATGTATACCGGAAAAACCAAACTTTATGAACAGGAGACGTCTAATACACCGTTTGACACGAAAAGATTGCGTTTTTAGTGAAAAAACACAATTTTTGTATAAAAAACGATTGAATCACACGTATATCAAGAGCCAAAGCTCTGATACCACTTGTTAGGATCGTGTATTGAACGAAATACTAACTGATTAACGTGTATACCGAATCAAATAGTGCGGAATCATGTTTGATTGGCTATCCAATTAGTGAGAACGCACGTAGAATCAATTTCGGATTGAATCTAAACGTTAAGAATGATATGGAATTGATCTAGTGCGATCTATGAACTTGGAACAGGTTCTTAAAGGTCTCTGGACGGCTAGGGTACGTCTGTAGTCGAAGTGTTCTGAATTCTTACGTTTTTCCACGAATTAAGTGGTATTTATAGGTTAGGGTTTCTCATTCGGGCGACTGAACCATTAGCATGGTTCAGTCGTGTGATTGATCCATGCGGTTGATCCATTCGCACGATTGAGTGTTCAGTAATGCGACGGAGTCAATCTCATGTTACACTCATGCAACTGATCCAGTCTCCTGGTTCAGTCGTGCGACTGAGTCATTCTCATGAAGTTGTTCATGCGTTTGGTCCATTAGCATGGGCCATTCGCATGAGAACTTCATATGACTAAGTTTGAATGTATTTATTAATCATTATGTTATCAAGATTCATTCAAAAAACTAGAAACCTATATAGTCAGTTAAATAAGCGTTAAACTACTAAACAATGAAATAATAAACATTATAAGCACAACCACACATTGTATTTCATTAAGTACCCATTCAATTACATATGTGTAAGACAATAAAGACATATTACATTAAGCTCAGAAACTAGGTACACATGTATCTACATGACCTCTGATGTGATGAAGCATGTCAAGGAGTTTCAAGACGAGGCGTTGAAGGAAGATCGTCTTAATTCAGAAATGATGAGAGGTCTAGTCGCGAATTGGGTGAAAACACTTTCGGTGTTAGAACCCGATTCGGACAAATGTGGATTCCTTGTTATGGGGATCTACGTGGAAAGATCATGGAAGAGTCTCATAAGACTCGGTACTTTATTCATCCCGGTGCTACGAAGATGTATCAAGACATGAAGAAAGATTATTGGTGGCCGGGTATGAAGCGCGATGTAGCAGATTATGTG
Organism: Flaveria ramosissima; assembly: GCA_025215565.1. NCBI lineage: Eukaryota > Viridiplantae > Streptophyta > Magnoliopsida > Asterales > Asteraceae > Flaveria > Flaveria ramosissima. Next base: position 19,479,529 of record CM046035.1, read on the forward strand.
AGTAAGTGCCTTACTTGCTTTCAAGTGAAGGCGGAGCTTTAGAAGCCATACGGGAAGATCCAAACTTTGGATATACCCGAATGGAAGTGGGATCATATCACCATGGAATTTATCACGAAGTTACCACGTACCGCGAAGGGGTATGATGCCATATGGGTGATAGTTGATCGACTGACAAAGAGTGCTCACTTCCTACCGATCCGAGGGACGTATTCCTCTGAGAGACTCGTGGATCTATTCATCAAGGAGATTGTAAGTCGTCATGGTGTACCGGTGTCTATTGTGTCTGATTGTGACACTCGGTTTACATCCAAGTTTTGGAAGAGATTTCATGATGCGATGGGGACGAGGTTACATATCAGCACAGCTTATCATCCCCAAAAGGATAGTAAATCGGAAAGGACTATTCAGACGCTTGAGGATATGCTTCGGGCATGCGTCATTGATTTTGGAGAAAGTTGAGACGACCATTTACCGTTAGCTGAGTTCTCATATAACAATAGTTATCATGCCAGCATTGGCATACCTCCTTATGAGATGCTATACGATAGGAGATGTAGAACGCCCGCTTGTTAGGGTGATATTGGCCAGAAAGAGTTAGGGAGCATTGAGGTGATTGTGGCTACGACTAAGAAGCTGCAAAAGATCAAAGCTTTTATGAAGGCAGCCAAGGATAGGCAAAATTCGTACGCTGATAAGAGACGTAGACCGATTGAGTTCGAGGTGGGAGATAAAGTTATGCTGAAGGTCTCACCTTCGAAGGGCATCATTCGGTTTAGAAAGCGGGGCAAGTTGAGCCCGAGATATATAGGGCCTTTCCGAATCATTGCTCGAGTAGGAGAGGTGGCCTATAGATTGGAGCTGCCTGATGAGTTAAGTGGAATTCATCCGACATTCCATGTATCTCATCTGCGGAAGTGTTTGGCTGACGAAGACATGGTCATACCATTGGAGGACATTGAAGTTGATGAACGGCTCAATTACGTGGAGCAACCAGTGGCGATCATTGACCGCAAAGAGAATAGGCTAAGGAATAAAGTGGTCCCCTTGGTGCGTGTGCAGTGGAAACACCAAAAAGGATCCGAATCAACGTGGGAGATTGAAGAAGAGAGGATGCAGCATTACCCATGTCTATTTGAGGAATAACAGGTTTAGAGGACGAAACCTGTATAATGGGGGTGGACTTGTAACACCCGGATATTTTAAAAGATGTAAAATGAAGAATAAAAGCGAAGTAAAAGAAAGAAAATACAATTTAACCCAAGTTGAGGGGTTAAAGGTGTAAAAAGTACAAAATAATATACTATATTTTGTACAAAAGTGGGCATGGCCGCCCACTTCCATGTTACATCAAACTTTTGCTTCGGGTTTTAGAGAGAGAAGAATAGAACTCTCGGATTTTCAAAGATCAAGAAGAAGAGGTCGGATTTGAGGTTAGTTTTTAGTGGTTTAAGTGTTCTTGGCTGATTATAGCCTCGGTTATATGCTTATGTTTGTGTTTTGTGCGTTTGTGTGTGTGTGTTTTGGTGGGTTTTAGGTGGTTGAACTCATTGCATACGGGTTTGAAGGAGTTCTACCTAAAAGTTGCATAAGGTGAGTTCTAGAACCCCCTTTTTACATGTTTTAACTGATTTTGTGCTGGAAATGCATGTATGTATTTTTTCATAAAAGTGGGTATGTATACCCGTATGTATGTATGAATGTGTATGTGGGTGGGTTATGAATTGGGTGGTTATGATGTTATGATCATGTTATGAATGTGTTTATGTGGCTTAGAATGTTAGTGCTAAGCTTAGAACATGATAAATGATGGATTGGGGAATGAAATGATGTTGATTAGTGTATGCTGGTTGCCCATGCGCCTAAATGGGGGCCCATACGCCCAACGGTCGAATTGCCTAAGTATTTCCCCAAACACCCAAAACCCATACGCCCAAATAGTTCCCATGCGCCTAGGTTTAGGCCAAAATTGGCTAAGTGTTCATCCGCCTAAACTACCCATGCGCCCGGGCACTCATGCGCCTGCATAGTGCCCATGTGCCTAGAATAATGCCTATAATGACTAAGTGTTAGGTCATGTGCCCAAATAGTGCCAATGCGCCTAGAAGTTCCCATGCGCCTGAAAGGCCATGCGCCTGCATAGTGCCCATGCGCCTAAGATTTAGAATATTTTTTGAAATTTTGGGAAGAAAGGAAGTTTTAGGCTTTGACTTGGATGTTCCCAGGGATGATGTATGATGATTAAATGATGATGTTATGTATGCTTATGATTATGTATGTTTTGTTATGTTTTCTTTATGTTCCTTATTATGGATGTTTCCGTGGCTTTACGTGGTATGGTTATGAAATGAATGTAAAGTATTATGTAACGTAAAATGGAAGATAACGGTAATGAAAAGAGGAACGTAAAGAATGATGAATGCATGCATTAATTAAAGGGTGAATGTAAAGTCTTGCAAGCAAATGAAAGGAGCACAACTCTAAAATGTTGTTAGCTCAACTGTGTGTGGTTTAGCTAACCCGTAAGGATACACACAGGGGTCTAGTCTTTGTGACTGACCAAACATCTAGGATCCTTGTCGCTTGCCCCGGTACTGGTGTCAGGCTTCGTGCGTTATGTTAAGGGTCTATTTATAGACTTTGGCCCAGTACTTGCTTCGTGCCTACGTTTGGGGTGTAGCTTATGACATTGGTCCGGATGAGAAGTAATGGTTAATGATGAATGAATGAAATGTATGAGCTAAAAGTGAATGAATGAGCGAATGGTAACGAATGACGTACGATGATGAACGATGAGAAAGATAATAATAAGATTATCTATTTGTACGTATGATGTATGATCGCGTATGAAAGTAAAGAACGGTTTCAAGCGAATGTAAAGTACTTTATTTATAAAACTAGAACTTCCAGTTGGCAAGTGATTGTTGCTGAGGATGACACGGGGCAACTACTTGGCTCATTTTGGATGGCATCCATTTGTATAACTATGACGTTTTTGTGATGTAATGCAAATGATGATATTTTGTAACAGTTAACTATGTTGTATTGTTTTACAAAAGCAGTCATTAATATATGAAATGGTTTTAAGTTATTCCGCTGCGATGTTTTCAAAAAAGTTAAATGTATATTTTATGTTTTATGTGCGATGAATGACCAACTGTGAGCGTTCCGGGAACGGGGCCTTACAAGAAGGTAGTTCATTTAAGATTAACCTAATGCCTATTAGGTTAGGAGGATTTGGTGTGGTTGTTGGAATGGATTGGTTGGCTAGGCATAGGTCCGAAATCGTATGTGATGAACGTTTACTTAAAATACCTTTAGCCGATGGGAAGACGCTAGTTGTTCATGGCGAGAGGAACCGCACACTCTATCCTATGATATCCCACCTAAAGGCTACTAGGAGTCTTATGAAGGAGCGCCAGGCATTCATAATCTACGTAATGAAACCAAGGGAAGAAAAGAGAATTGAAGATATACCTATGATGTCTGAGCACTCAAAGTATTTCCCGATGACCTACTGGGACTTCCTCCAACTCGACAGTTTGAATTCTAAATAAATTTAGTACATGGTGCCGCGCTAGTGGCCAAAGCACCTTATCGACTCGCTCCACCCGAAATGAAGGAGCTAATGCTTCAAATCCAAGAGTTGCTCGACAAGGGATTCATCCGACCAAGTGTATCACCGTGGGGTGCTCCGGTACTATTCGTGAAAAAGAAGGATGGGACCTTGCGAATGTGCATTGATTATCAGGAGTTGAACAAGCTCACGATAAAGAACCGCTACCCCCTTCAAAGAATTGATGATTTATTTGACCAATTGCAAGGAGCCAGCTATTTCTCCAAGATCGATTTGAGATCGGGATACCATTAACTGAAGATAAGGGAGGAAGAAATACCTAAGACAACTTTTAGGACTAGATATGGACACTACGAGTACCTAGTCATGCCCTTCTGGCTGACTAACACACCAGCAGCATTCATGGACCTCATGAACCGAGTGTGCCGCCCATATCTAGACAAGTTTGTAATCGTGTTTATAGATGATATATTGATCTACTCTTGTAGCAAGGAAGAGCATGAGACACACTTTAGACTGATTCTTGAGTTGCTCAAGAATGAACAGCTATATGCCAAATTCTCGAAATGCAAATTTTGGATGCGCGAAATCCAATTTCTAGGGCATGTAGTAAATAAAGATGGAATTCAAGTAGATCCTACCAAGATAGAGGCTATCAAGAAATGGAAGATTCCCGAAACTCCTACCGAGATAAGACAATTCCTTGGTCTGGCTGGATACTATAGGAGGTTTATCAAGGACTTCTCACGAATCGTGCAACCCCTAACCGCCTTAACCAAGAAGAATGTAGCTTTTGTATGGGGAAAGGACCAAGACAAAGCCTTTGAAATGCTAAAAGAAAAGCTATGTAGCGCACCTATCCTTGCCTTACAAGAATTAGTCAAGGACTTTGTGGTTTATTGCGACGCTTCGCGTCAAGGATTAGGATGTGTGCTGATGCAGCGCGACAAGGTGATCGCTTATGCGTCCAGATTACTGAACGAACACGAAAGAAACTACACGACACACGACTTGGAGCTAGGAGCCGTTGTGTTTGCACTAAAAATCTGGAGGCACCACTTGTATGGCACCAAGTGTGTTATCTACGCCGATCATAAGAGCTTGCAACACGAATGTGAAATACGCTATCATCCCGGCAAGGCCAACGTTGTGGCAGATGCATTGAGTAGAAAAGAAAGGAAAAAACCCCTTCATGTCCGTGCATTAAGGATGAGTGTGTATACCAACCTTACTGGGAGACTAAAAGAGGCATAGAGGAAAGTTATGAAGGATGATAAGATACAAGCACAGGCGCTAACAGGGATGGAAAAGCAATTGGAAATGAATCAAGATGGGCTGTACAAGTACGAGGGAAGGACATGGGTACCAAAACATGGAGGAATCAGGGAGATAGTTCTGGATGAAGCCCAAAAATCTAGATACTCAATCCACCCTCGGAGCGATAAAATGTATCGAGATATAAGGACATTGTTTTGGTGGCCCGGAATTAAGAAATCAATAGCCATTTATGCTGGGAGATGCCTGACATGTGCGATGGTCAAAGCTAAAAATCAGAATCGTCGGGGACCTTACAACCTGAAATCCCTGAGTGGAAATGGGATAATATTACAATGGACTTCGTCACGAAGTTACCAAGAACCTCTCGTGGACATGATGCTATTTGGTGATTGCGAATAGGCTTATCAAATCAGCCCACTTTTTACCGATCTGAGAGGATTACGACATGTCAAAATTGGCTCGACTATATATAGATGAAATAGTGACAAGGCACGGAGTGCCACTGTCAGTTATCTTCGACCGTGACAGACAAAGCGAGAGAACCATTCTGACAGACAGACAAAGCGAGAGAACCATTCAGACCTTGGAAGACATGCTGAGAGCTTGTGTAATTGACTTCGGTGGAAGTTGTCATGCCGCCCAACACAGTGGTCATACGTCCTAAGAGTTGTCCATGCGCCTAGAATTTTACTATGTATTTGTATATATATTTAAAATTCTGATTGATTTTACTATCTATTTTTACTAATTTTCAGTTAATTGATTGTTTTAGAGGTAAATTTTAATTTAAATTACCTTTGGTATGATTATTATTGACATTTAAAGATTCTATTCAACTTTTTATATAGTGCAATTTAGCTACTTGTGCTCGGGTCAATAACCTACACTTAAACGAATAATAATATCAAAGTGTTACTATAAAGCATCCGCAAACCAGACCAAAATTAATAATGTTACAAAGAAAGTCAAAGTACTGAATGCAATGTTGCGGACTAAAATAATTCAAATAAAAACTCCACTAAACAACAACTTCGGCCGCCCCATCCACCCACTTACCTCTCCCCTTGATCTTCGCAAACCCACCAATACACTCCAACCTCTTCCCCATTCATGCAAGTGTATTTAGAGCATTCAATCTCCTCTTTCAACACATCTCTCTTTTCTCTCGGGTTCTCTCAACCGAGAACACACACACACACTTGCATTCATCTTCTTCTTCTAGCAAGAACATCCATTCTACCATCATCCGAGCTGAGGCAAGTTAAGGAGGACTTGTTGGTGAGCTTTGGTGCACGGTTAGTAGAAAGAACAAGATATTTCTAGCCTTGCTCGAAGAGTAACAGTTCATCTAACTTTCTTACCCATTTCAAAATCGTTAACCATCAAAAGTGTAAGTGACTTTGTACTCCTATGTCTTAAAACCTAAAGTGTATTCACCTTTATCCTACCTCAAACCATACTCTTATTGTTCTAACAGAAGTTTGTTGCTGAGTTCTTGTCCTTTGGGACTTCAAAACTTCGTTTGAGGTAAACTTTCTTGAATAATTGGTGAATCTAGACTTGGTGCACAATATTTCACCTTGAAAACCCTCATATCACGTGTTATGTACCATTTACCCGTCCATCTTGTAAAATTTCACCTTACCAAGTTAAAAACCTACCAAATAACAACGTAAGTAACCCTTCTCAATCTGCCTTAAAAGTTACAGAATAGTATGGAAACGTGTATGAACAACTTATGACATTTAAACATGTGTCAATAATGTAAAACGCTCGTTATGGCCATACCAATGATATGTAGGTATCACCGAGAATTAGACTAAAAATTCAGTAAGTTTTATGCTATAATTTTGGCATTGATAACTGGAAATTTGGTAAGGACTGGATTGAGGTAATAATGAACCATTTCAGGGACCCGAAAAGTGGTAAAAACCATTAAAAATAAGAAAAATTTAGAGACTCAATAATTTTTAAAGAATAAATTATTCCAAGCTTAAAATAAATATTTTGGAAGTAAAAGTATGGTTTGGGGATTTATTGAGTTCAAAATGATTTTTAATAAATTATTTATTAAAAAGTAAGGCTACACATAATGATTTTTAGACAAAATATTTAAAATAGAGTAAGAGGTCAAAAACATAAAAATTTTCATCATTTCAGTAAGTTAAATCCCCAAGATGGTATTTTGATGAAAAATTTTGAAAGGAAACAAACTTTGGGGTAAAAACTGTAAATTTTGAAACTTAAGGGGGCTAATGCGTAAATTCTGTAAATTTACCGAAAACAACCCTTTTTGACTTAAAACAACTGATACACTTATTATCACTTTGACGAAGTAATTATAATCATAAAAACTTGCCATTTAAATTAAGAAACGCAAACTTTCCTAGAAAGGAAACTCTTTAACTTGAAGGTTGTAAAATCAAGCTTATGGAACATTTAACATTAATTGCAACTATAATGACCCTTGAGTACATAGCTTATTGCTTAAATATGTTAAATAGGGTGCTAGGATTGAATCATTTTTCTTTGCGTGACCTAATTGCTGATTTTAAGGTGAGTTCAAGTGTTCTCTTTTTACTACTGTTTTAGGATGAAGCATGCTCTATTTAAACTGATCTATTACTGTGCTATTTCCTGATGTTATATGTTGTGGTAATGTTGATACCGGCTGATACTTGTATCAAATTCAATAATTCTTGTGTCAACCGCTTGTTTATATGGGTAGATCTACTTGGGGAATCCCCCACACACAGTGCCTTCTGTAATGTTCGGGAAGGGTACCACACTGAGATCCTGCGGGGTCGTTTGTGGCATGTAACAGGTTTTTTAAGATACTAGGGTGAACCATCCGACAGGTATGGTGCAATAATTTGGGGCTCAGTCTTTCCAATGGGATTTAACCGGTAAACACAAATTTTGAAGAAGCTAGCCGAGGCTGAGTGCAGGGTTGATTGTGATCCCCATAACAACGATACTATGATTTTTTTAATCAAATTTTGGATTCTGATGAACCCCTTTGGTTTTGAACTTTAAGCATTTGAATTCACCAACTTTTTAATTGACATAAAATTTCTTTTGAGCATGTTTCAGGTAATCCTTGTTGACCTAGCACCGTGACCCATGGCATTGTTTTGTTTGGTCTTGAAATATTTGAACAATCTAAGCTTGAAGTATTTTAAACAATGAAACAGTTTGTACTGGATTATCTATGTTTTTATGACTAGGCTTGGCTTTCTTATAGCCCAGTTTTATTATGAAATGTAATGCCATGTGATGTTCTCTCCTTTTGTGCTCTCTTGATGGTTAGTTTCCGCTGCCATGTATGTTTTGTTTACCAGTCTGTGACGTTCCACCCACTTTGGGTCCGGGGTGTGACAGATGGTGACTATGAAATGGGAGAAATCAAGAAACGGAGATTGTGCAAGCCTTACCGGATTCTATGTCACACTTACCTGGAGTGTATCTCAAATAGGAAATCCGGATTAGATAGATTCTTAAGGCACATCTCTTCAGGCATAATTGGAATCTTTGAAGGAAGAACATACAACTACTCAAAGTATATCTTTGGATGTTTGTGTGACCAAATAAGAGTCCAGAAGGCTGATAAGATGTTCATGTTTCCAAGGTTCATCCAACTGATCATCAATGCTGAGCTGCCTTCAATTGAAAGAGAAGGTGATGTGTTTATACAAGCTCACCTAGTCAGATCTATGCTAAACAAGATAAGTGGTAATTATGAAGGAGAAGAAATGCCAATGTTTGCACATGTGGTTGATCCAGATGCTGATATTCCTCAAGAGTTGGTATACAAAGACCAAGAAGACATCTCTCCTGCTACAACTGAACAAGCATCTCACTCTCCTCCACCATCACCCATACACCAACATCATCTATCTCCACAAGCATAATTACCTGCAAGTGAAAATCTCACTGCCTATCTCTCCCATTCACCCACAATCACCCATTCATCAACACCCTCCATCACTACCGATTCAATCACCTACAAGATCACACTTTGCCTATTTCCCCTGTTCACTCCTAAGCATCAGTCAACTCTGGTGAGACTGAACTAGTGTCACAAGCCAACACTATACCTCTCTCAATCTCCCAATCTCTAACACCTGCTAACTCAAATAACACTGAACAACCTCATCAAGAGCCAGTATTTCCAGCAGTTGAATCAAGCTCAAGCACTAAAAGTGCAGTTCCCACTGAAGTGATAAACCTTGAGGAATATGATAATACTGAGCAGGCTGAGATTAATTAAGAAGTATGTATGGAAGAGATCAATAAACAAGATCAAGCCGTTAATGAAGAAGAAGGTAAAGGCGAAGCAAATTATTTTGATGTTATTGCTTACCATGAAGATGATCTGAGTGATGATTACATTTATGTGAGTAAGAGTTATATGGTGGCTGAGTACAACAAGTTGACAATTAAGTCAAACAATAGATTGGAAAGGATCAGGGAGTTGAAAAGAATGATAAGGGAGAAGGAGGATAAATTGACAAAAGAAAAGGCTTCCATGAAAAAATTGAGAGAAGATGCTCAAGTTAACAATGAAGTGATTGATGCTCTTCATGAGTTGGTTAAAGAACTTAAAGAATTTGTTGCACACGAGAAGTCTGAAAGGGGGGAAGCTTGTGATAGAAGTCAACAAAGCAAACAACATCATCTCTGATTAAGCTGTCCTTTTGAAAAGAAAAGATGAAGAGATGGATGAGCTGAAAATGAAGCTATGTGCTCTTGAATAAAATACACCACCAACAAAAACAACAAAAGAGACTGATGATTCTTCAAAGCCATTTATTCAATACAACTGAACAAGACAGTATCTGGGAAAGATGAAGAGGGAGATTATGGAAGTTCAGGACTCTCCAAAGAAAGCAAAGATTACCTCCCCAGAGCACACTCCTTCAGTGGATGTATCCACTTTAAAGCCTATGACACATGCTGAAGAAGAGTGATGCTAAATAGGATGAACTGACCAAGATGGAATCTCCCAAAGAACAAAAAGAATCAAAAGGTGAAGATCTATTGACAACAAAAGATATCTTGGAAGAGAGGCCACTATCTACAATGTTCATGACATTGATCAATCATGGCTTTCCGTATGATATAGTAGAAAGAATGAATATGTCTGAAATGAAGAATGTGCTTAAAGAATTCGAGCTTGCAAGATTCATAATTCCCAACTGCAACTATGAATCCTTCTCAGCATTTCAGTCTATTCAGAAAGTCAAGAAAGAGTTGGGTCACTGTGATACAGCAAAACTGAGCAAATATAATATGACTTGTTGGCTGCAAAGTCATAATTACAAGATGCATGAGCTGAAAGGGAGATCAGTGGCTGAGCTCAGAAGGATGATGGAGCATGTTATGAAAGTGGAATTAGAGACTGGGGTAAAATTCAGAACTAAAGCTACAAATCCTTCTTATGAACATCAGTTAAAAACCCCTACTGAACGAGTGAAAGTGGAAAGCAAAGATCAATATAAAGGGAAAGAACGGCTCATTAGAGAACCAAGGGAAGTAATACCTGGCAAAGTGTGGCCACTTGGAACAGCAGTAAGAGAAATTACTGAAGAGGAGTCCACACTTATTCAACTATTTGACTATTTCACAACTCCCGAATCTGCTGATGAAAACAGGATTATGGCCTGGAAATATGATCCAGACTGGGATTGTGCAGTAATAAAAAGGACTTCAGGAAGGATTCAGTACTTTCATTATGTAGAAACAATATTGAATCTTCCTAATTCTGACATTCATGATCTTCAAGGCTTAATCATCTCCAACTACCCAATAAACCCAAGAGGAATAGATTTCCCTATATCATTGGTAAGTTGAAAACAAAATTCAAAGATGATGTGCTTAAAGAAGCAAGGAGAGATGATGCTGCGCATAGCAGAAGAAATCAGGGGCAGAGAAGATCAAAATCCAACTCCTTAACATTGGTTGATGATGAATTCCTGAGGAGGGTTGGATACTCAAACAGAAAAACAACATCAATAAAGATCATTGAAGGTAATCAATACATATAACCCATAACTAAATGGGGATATGTCGAGAGAACTAAAGAATTGGGACTGATGAGAAATGAAGATAAGAAGAAGGCAAAGAGTATAAGACTGTTTGATCCGATTGAAATCAAACTTCTTCATCCAAGCTACACCTCATATCTTCATGAAAAATTCTTCCCAAAGCTTAATGAAGAAAAAGCTTAAAAAGACATATGCTTGTATATGCACTTAATTCAAGTAATTGACAAACTACATGCTAAAGCCTACAAGAGGAGGAAGTTTGAAGCTAGGCAGCATTTGGGAGAAGAAATAAAAGATGTAACTGAATTGAGAATCTCTGAACAAGATGAACTAACAATAGTTCACAACAACAATGTTTTGACAACTCTTACCACAGAAGAGGATGTTATGGGTTTGAGCTTTGAAACATTACGGATGATCTGCAAAATGGAAATAGAATACAAGTATGATGATCAGAAAATTACAGTCTCCTACTTCAATAAAAAGATTGTTGCAAGAGTAAAGGAGCTTTCAAGCCTGTAGATCTGATTACAAGTATCTAAGCCTAAGGGGGAATATTGATGGATCTAGTCTTGATAGGTCTAGATACATTGTATAGGCTTAGAACTTTAATCAATGTTTTGTAATAAACTCTTGTACATCATTATCTTAATGTATGTTGTGTATATATAAGTTAACCTATATATGTGTTGATTTATGTGTCATTGCAGGCTCAACATCATACTTAGTCTATTTTGTAAATTGACTAAGTGTAAGCAACATCTACGGATGAACACTTTGTTCATCCGTAGATAAGCTGCTGCGGATGAACAACTTGTTTTGGATGAAGTCTACCAAGTTAAGATTCCTACGGAAGGCATAACTCTTACGGAAGACCAATTATCTACGGAAGACCAACACTTGCATGTACTTCACCAAGTACATCATGTCAACAAGTCAAACACTGAGTGATGTCGTAAAGTTAACTCCTACGGACGACTTTAACTCAATCAGATAATGTCACATCCTAACATTCTCTGAGTAACTTTCTTACCATAATAAGAAAGTTACTGATTCCAAGAGATTCACTGTTATGCTAACAGTAAATCCCTGAGCCTATAAATACAAGGCTTAGGCTCACACTTTGAGACACGGTTGAATACCTAACAATACATCCATCAATACATCAATCAACCACAAAACCCTAGCAGCCACAACATCAATTACACCAAAATCATTAATAGAATCATAGCATCCATCATCATCAGCAATTATTGTTTGTTCTTTTGTAATAATTAATCTATTTTTAATGAAATACTTTTGAATCAAATTGTATTCATTCATTTATTGCACTAAATTGTTTTGTTCTTCATTATTACTTTATATTGCAATTGTTATTTCGTATATAATCAATTAAACAACGATTAGTGATAATTCCGCGATCATTATTCGAATTCAATCTAACCTGGTAATTCCTGACTGTGATCCTTTGAATCACATTAAGGCTGAAGACTCAAACAAGAGCTCTAGTACTAGGAGTTATAGTTCTTGTCCAAATCATCCCAGCAATATGAAGAAGGTTCATTAGTTGTGTACCACTGCTACACACCCTGAACAATCCAGCTCCAAAGGCAGTTTTCACCCTATAAGAATTGCCACATCATCTGTAAAGATGAAGATGGAGAAGGAATGTTATCAAGTTCAGCCTTGTTCTCAATGGAAAACTCTCAGAAGGAAGCAAATGGACTGTGTCATGTGTGGTAGTACTTCTCATTTAGCCAAGGATTGCCATTACAATCCAAAAAGTACTATCCATATGAACAAGAAAGAAACTTCTGAGAAGATGAAGAAGAAGCTAGCTTCAGAAGGAAAATATTTTCCTTTCGAAAGCTCCAAAATGAAGAAGAAGACAAGTGAAAACTTGACTTTGGAAGAAAAGTTGGTCTCAGAAGAAAGGAATACTTCCAAAGTACTGAAGCCTGCTGCAGTGTTAGCAAGATAATCTGAAATTCTCCAAAACTTCCGAAGTTGTCAAAACTTCCAAAGTGTTGAAGGTCAAGTCTAAGCTTCCAAAGGTGGTGTGAAAGACAAAGAAAGACCATGTGACTGAAATTTCTTCGTCATTATTAGAAAATGATCCTCAAAACTTGACCATAGGATCAATTACTGTTGCATTATCTTCAACTTCTTTTGATAAGCCCAAGACAACCAAGGCTTGGGTTTCCAAATGTAACTAACTATTTTTTTGTGTTCAGGAACAGCTCAAGACCAATAGAAATGTATGGATCATTGACAATGGCTATTCCAGGCACATGACAAGCAATGGCTCTTTCCTTTAAAATTTTAAGAAGATTGATGTAGGGCCAGTTGCTTTTGGAGGAGATGCTGGAGGTTACAAACAGTAAGCTCGGCATTGAGAAGGTAAACTTTGTCAAGGAGCTTGGATACAATCTTCTGAGTGTATCTTAATTTTGTGATTAGAGACATAGCATGCATTTTACTGAGCATGAGTGCATTGTTCTCAAGCCTGGGGTGGTCATTCCTCAAGAGCATATCCTACTAAGAGCCCACAGGAAAGGGAACATGTACAAGATGGATTTGCAAGAAACATCTCCTTCAGGAGAGGTTTCATGCTTTCTATCTAAAGCAAATAGTGATGAGTCTTTCCTCTGGCATAAAAGAATGTGCCATGTAAACTTTAAAAACATGAATAAATTAAATAAGAATGATTCGGTAACCGGAATGCCAAAGAAAGAGTTTACAAGTGATGACCATTGTGTTGCATGCCTTAAAGGGAAGCAACACAAGGTATCTCACAAGCCAAAGAAAAGAAACTCCATTATTACACCCCTACACTTGTTACATATGGATCTCTTTGGCCCCACCAGTGTAATGAGTCTTGGAAGGACCTCATATTGTTTAGTGATCACATATGACTTTACAAGATTCACTTGGGTTTTCTTCTTTAGAACTAAGGATGAGACTCCTGAGATCTTGAAGAGTTTCATTATAAAGATTGAGAATCAATGTGATCACAAGGTCAAGACCATAAGATGTAATCAGGGAATTGAATTTAAGAAACCAAATCCTTGATAGATTTTGTGATGAAAAGGGTATTACAAGACAACATAGTGCTCCCAGGACTCCTCAGCAAAATGTTGTTACTGAGAGGAGAAACAGGACACTAATTAAAGCTGCAAGAACCAAGTTGTCTGACTCTAAACTGCCCATGACCTTTTGGGCAGAGGCAGTGAACACTGCTTACTATATGCAAAATAGAGTTTTAGTAGTCAAAACTCATGGTAAGACTCCTTATGAACTTTGGCACAAGAGGAAACCTTCCATTGGTTTTCTCATGTCATTTGGATGTCTTTGCACCATCTTGAATACCAAAGATCATGTAGTGCAGGACCGTTCAAGGGCTTGAACACAATTACAACACAACAACACAATGAGAAGAGCAACTAAACTTTAATCAAATAGTGAACTGGTTTAACCAAGGTGATACTAAGAACACAAGTAAAGTAAAGAGACAGAACAAGAGAGTATGGGTTTCAAGGAGGCAATATATTGCTTTCTCAAGTTCTTTTACAAGTGTTACAAAGCATTACGAAAGATACAAGAACTTGAAATACTTATACTACAACCTACAGCCGACTATACTTTGAAAGCCAGCTGGATACAATTGACTAGACACTAACAAAATCAATTGTAGGATCAAAAGGCATATCTGCCTTTTGACCTTGTGACTATGACATGCCATAGCTCACATCCTTATACATTACAAAAGGATAAAGTACATAAAGTGGAAAGTTACAGACTCAAGACCTCAATGTACGTTACCAAAAGCATGGACCTTTTCACCAACTCATGTAAGTTGGTGACTTTACAGAGATGCAGCGGAAAAGGTGCTTTATGGAACAGTACATCAGATAAAGCATGTGTACTAAAAGTCTTCGAAGAAATCTGTCTTCATAGGTTGAAGCTTCGGAAGACTTTGTCTCTGAGGCTTCGGAAGACTTCATGTTTGGCTTCGGAAGATATTGGTCTTGGCTTCGGAAGATTTTAAACTTAGAGTATTTTCTAATGCATTGTGTAAAACTTCCGAAGCATTCTTCACTTCAGTACTTAGTGCATGTTGCAGAGACACTTTGGATGTTTTGGGTTGCATAGACTTAAGGAATCCTTACAAACTCCCCCTAGGCTGATGCTACCAAAACACTTAGAAGATCTTCAGATGTTGGTAGTCTTCAGTACAATCATACCATTCCTTTCTTCATTAGATGGTCAGGATCATCAAGACTCTCATAGTATCTTCTCATCTCAAAGAGATCATGCAAAGGTAAGTTGATTATGTCTTGCCAGGAGTAGACATTCTCAACACCTTGATCTCTGATAACATGCCATCTTTCTGGATTAGTAGAGTAAGTCCAGGACAAGATGGGTGTCTCAATTGTTAGAGGAGCCACTTGCATAGGAGTTGATTGGGCTGCCTCATCATGCACTTCCTCAGGTTGATCTGATTCAGCCTGAGGTGTAGAGGTAGATGACTTAGGCTTCTTCTTCTTTGTCTTTGGTTTAGAAGCCATTCTCTTCTTCCTCTTAGATGACTTTAACTGAGAAGACTGGTCTGCAGCACCATGTTGATCATCATTGTCTTTCTCAGTTGGGTGTTCCTCCCTCACAGGTTCAGAAGGAGAGGAGTTTGACCCTGCCTTGGATCAGAAGATGAAGCTTGCTGAGGCTCAGCTGGAGGTTCTGGTTGAGGTGTCTCCGGTTGTTCAAACTTGACCTCCACTTCAGGTGGGACTTGACTTGGAAGAGAGTGCAAGTCAATCAGTTCTCCACTTTTAATCTTCTGCTTGATCACCCTTATATGCTCATCCATTGTGGATAGAGACATGGGGCCAAGTCTCCTTCCGGAGAATCCATATAGCTTCAAGAAGCTCATCATTCTTTGTCTGTCAGCAGACTTCTTTGCACTCTTTTGAATGATGGCTCTTGACTTTGCAGCTTCTTCCCTTAGCTTCCTTTTGGTTGTCTTTCTTTCTTTGACTAGCTCAAGCTCAAGTTGCTTTAGGTACTCAAACTCAATGAAGTCATAGGACAGGGGAAGAAGTGCATCTGCCTGATAGAAGCCTGTGGCACTCAGGTAGTTGATCATCTTGATCCTATCTTCTTCTTTATCTACCTGAGGTTCTTGTGGAGCCACATCTTCCTGTGCAGGACTTTCTTGAACTGGAGAGAGAGTGGGAGCATGCTTGTAGAGTCTTTTCTGTCTCTTCTCCTCTTTGAATTGGAGAAGTAGCCTTGCATCTTCTTTCTCCTTCATCTCTCTTGACACTTCCATGTCAGCCAGTTCATTTAACTCTTCTAAGGGGAGGGAGATGATTTCATCAATATCATAGTTCCTGGTCTGTAAATAGGTAATCCTGACTGCCCTTAACTCATCATCTTGAGTATTTGGTCTGGGGGCAGCCCTGATTGCAGCTTGCATAAAGCTAGATGACCCAGAAGAACTTTCTCCCCTTAGCCTCCTTTTCCTCTCTCTCTCTTCCTCCTCAATTTCCTCAGGAGTCATTATCCTTTTCCCTTTGTCACCAACAGACCTTTGTGACTCAGGGTGGATAGGGCTTGGCCTTCATTGCTTGGTGTAGCTTCCATGCTCTGGCCAGAGAGAGGCTGAGAAACACCTTCACCAGCAGGTGTCTCAGAAGGAGTTTGGACCTCTGCAGCAGTTGTTGATGATGAGACAGGGGTCTCAGGTTCTGCCACTGGGCCTTCAGTCAAGGTTTCCCCTATGAAACTAATCTTAGGGTCCACCTCAACATCCAGTTGACCGATGACATTGCCTGATTGCCTAAGTCTCCTTCTTAGAGAGAACTCTGCAAGGATCCTATCTTGGATTCTTTGAGCCAGCCTGTCAGCTTGTCTTGAATTGCTTGGATTGACAAGTGGCATGTTGACTAAATCCAATCTTTCATAGAAGTTCAGGCTTTGGAAATTAAAAACTTCTTGTTGGCCTTGAACTCTGTGAAGATAAGGGCTCTTCTGTCATCATCATACCTCCACCTTATGATGTAGTTGCCAGTTCCTTGTGGTGGAGATGAGACAGCCCTTGGTATACCTTCCTCAAAGAGACTCCTGATGATTGAGTCTATAGAGTCCACATTAATGTGAACTTGAGGAAGTTGCTGAGAATGCACAACAGCAAGTGAGGATGGTGAGTCCTCTATGTCCATTCTCTGTGAAGAACTCCCAGGTTCTGTGGTTGTAATAACTTTCTCCCCCTTTTTGGTAGCATCACCCACTTGCATAGGTGAGCTGGAGGATAAGTCAATCACTTCCACAGGTTCTTGTGTTCCTGGTTGAGCTCTCCTTAAAGGTCTCCCAGCTAGTTTTTCCTTTAGATATGAAATCTGAAGTTGCTGATCATTGACCCTGTTATGTAAGGTAGTCACCTGAGATTCCAAGTGACTAACCTTAGAGACTAAATAGGAGCATGTTTTTGACAATTTCTGCACCTTTAGTCTCAAATTCCCCTCATCTTCATCAGAAGAATCATTGGGGGATGAGATGATTGGACCAAAGTCCTCTCTCTCACCACCAGCTTGAGGTTCTTGGCTGCTGGTTTTCCTCTGCTCACTGGAACCTCAGTTGAGATGCCAGTGGGCTGAGTTGCCATGGTTGAGGTCTTAATGATGTAATCACTTTCAAAAGTGAGAGCCTCTTCCATATGGACATCCTGAACATGTTCAGAAGTGTCCACCTCAGTAATAGGTGACTGATGTGGGATAGACTGAGGAGAGTCAGAGGTACTCATCTCTCTTTGAGTAGGGGAGGAGAAGAGAGACTCATGGTACTCACTGAATCCTAAGTCTTCATCAGTATAGAAGGATAGGTTGGGAATTGGTTGGTTGAGATCTAAAGGCTGGGGATGGTAACTGTCCCCTGAAGGTTGTTCACTTGAGTGTTGAGACTCAGAGTGAAGGCTTAAGGCTGTTGGGCTTGTGAGCTCATCAGGGTGAGCATGAGGAACCTCAGCCCTGATAGGTGAAGAATGGGAGTGGTTTGCTCCTCAGGAGAAGTGGGAGCTCTAGTGTCCACTTCCTCCTGTAAGGTTGAGTATATGGGGGCCTGCACAGACTCAATAGCCTGAGCAGGGGTTCGTTTGGATTTTCTTTGGTAGGTGAGGGTGATTTCTGGTCTTTTTAGAGGTAAGGATAAAAGAGGTGTGGGTTCAACACTAGCTTGTGTTGCTAGGTTGTCACCTTGAGCAATGAGCTCTAACATTTTGGGGACTAGGGCTGTTTCTACCCCTGAGAAGCCTACAGTTGGCTTCTTCATTATTTTAAAGATGCCGGGCTTCATCTGTCCCAATTTAAGAATATTACTTGTTTCCCTCAACTGTGAGCCCAGTTCACAGTTGAGAATGTGTTGAACATATCTAGGAAACATGTAATACTCTAAGGAGTCTAAGTTTGCAAGTAAATTAGTATAAACAAATTGTGAATACCTGAACTTGACCCCCTGAACCATTCCATGAACTATAAAGGAGAGATCCTCAGGAATCTGGTCCCATCCACCATGCTTGTTTGATAAGCTGTGGATAACCACATGGAGCAGGTATTTCCACTGGGATGAGACCTTCCCTTTCCTGAAGGTCTTTACAGAGAAATCTCCCTCATAGCCCATCTGCTCAAAGGAATGATTAACAGCTTCCTTTGGGAAGGACACCTCACCTTCTTCATCATCCAGCTGCAAATGTTGGTTAATGATGGCCGGAGTGATGAAGATTGTCCTCCCTTGCACTGTGGCAGACAGTGCCTTCTCCCCATCCATAATGACCTCTTGGCAGGTCTTCCAGAATTCAAGCAAGTGATCCTCATATAGAGTAGGATCAATGGTCAGGGAGGTGAAATAGTTGGACAGAGTCAAGAATTGGCAAATCTCTGAGAAACTTGCATCTTTCTCAGAGCTTAACAGAGCAACTTGATTATGTTGCCTGTGAAGTTGCATGGAGAAATCTGGGTTGTTTCTGCGGTTTAGGTTGGCCATTTCAGAAGCTTAAGGGTGAAGAAAGGTAGAAAGCAAAGGCGGTTTAGAGAATTAGGTTAGAGGAATAGTGGAATTGAGGAAGATAGTGGGAAAGAGGGGGAACCGTTGGGTATTTATGTGAAAAGGGATTTGAACCAAAGTTAATGAAAGAGGATAAACTTTGAAATCCGGAAGTCGGTCCCACCTCTGAAAAGTAGTTTACTTTTGCTCAAAAAGTAGTTTTCTTGGAATTCGAAAAGCTTCCGAAGGTAATTTGTCTTCGGAAGTTTTAATTGAAAAAGCTTCCGAAGCTAAAATGGCTTCGGAAGATTTTCCTGAGAGTCTTGAAAATTTATGCTTCGGAAGAGAAATAAACCCTTGGATGCTTTGTATAGAAATAAACAAAGCTTCCGAGAGTTAATTTTGCTTCGGAAGGAAAAAGTCCTTAAAAATGAATAAGTGTCTGAGATAAGAATTTTAAGCTTCGGAAGATGAATTTTGACTTCTTCCGAAGGTAAAATCTCTTAGACAGTTATTTATTTTGAAGACATGTTTTTCTTCCGAAGATAAAACTTTATCTTCCGAAGTATCAAAAATTTTCAAGAATCTAAGGAAAGTCTTCAAAAAGAATTTTACATCCAAAGAAAACATGAGCTTATGAAAGTGATGAACTAGACAACTTAGGACACACATATTTTAAGAAGAAATAATTAGAATTAGTTTTAAGAAAAGTCTACTCAAAGTTAATCATCCCAATAGCTGATATCAGATACTTAAATCTCTGTTCATCAAAAGCTTTTGTGAACAGATCAGCATATTGTTCATCTGTATGAACTTTGACTAGTTTAATTAATCCCTTTTCATAGTTATCTCTTATTAAATGATACCTGATATTGATATGTTTGGTCCTTGAGTGCTACACAGGGTTCTCAGTGATAGAGATAGCACTATTGTTGTCTATGTGGATAGGAGTCTCTTTGAAGTTAAATCCATAGTCCAGCATCTGATTTTGAATCCAAAGCACTTGAGCACAGCAGCTTGCAGCAGCAATGTATTCAGCCTCAGCAGTTGATGCAGACACACAGGATTGTTTCTTGCATTGCCATGAGACAACCCTTCCACCAAGGAATTGACATCCCCCAGATGTAGACTTTGCAGTCATGTTGCAACCACCATAATCACTATCTGTATAGGCATACAGATTGAAATTAGGATTCTTTGGATACCATAGACCAAGTGTTGAAGCACCTTTGAGGTATCTTAAAATCCTTTTCACAGTGATTAAGTGAGACATCTTAGGGTTGGCTTGATATCTTGCACAAATACATGTAGCAAACATGATATCAGGCCTGCTAGCTGTAAGATACATAAGAGACCCAATCATAGCCCTGTATAAGTGTTCATCTACACACTCCCCCTCAAGATCAGGTCCAAGGGAGTGGTTTCTGGCTATGGGTGTCTTAGCAATCTTACAATCAGTCATGTTGAACCTCTTGAGTATGTCTTGAACATACTTTGACTGACTTATGAAGATGCCATCTTCAACCTGCTTCACTTGAATTCCCAGAAAGAAATTGAGTTCTCCCATTGAACTCATTTCAAATCTGTCTTTCATCAGCTTCTCAAAGTCTTTGCAGAGCTTTGGATTAGTTGAACCAAAGATGATGTCATCTACATATACTTGAACCAGCAATAAGTCATTTCCCTGTCCTTTGATGAAGAGAGTTCCATCTATAGTACCTCTCCTGTATCCATGTTTACAAAGATACTCAGATAGTGTCTCATACCACTTCCTGGGTGCCTGATGCAGCCCATAAAGAGCTTTGTCAAGCTTGCAGACATAATCAGGATGATCAGGGTCTACAAAACCAGGTGGCTGTTTGACATAAACCTCTTCATCAATCACTCCATATAAGAAAGCACACTTTACATCAAGTTGAAAGACCTTGAAGTTCTTGGATGCAGCAAATGCCAGGAATATCCTAACAGCTTCTAGTCTTGCTAC
The DNA here is from genome assembly GCA_025215565.1 of Flaveria ramosissima. NCBI lineage: Eukaryota > Viridiplantae > Streptophyta > Magnoliopsida > Asterales > Asteraceae > Flaveria > Flaveria ramosissima. The sequence goes on from CM046035.1 coordinate 19,500,452, forward strand.
AGGAGCAAAGACATCAGTGTAGTCAATCCCTTCTTCTTGTGTGTATCCTTGAACAACTAGTCTTGCCTTGTTCTTGATGATGATTCCTCTATCATCCTTCTTATTCCTAAAAACCCATTTGGTTCCAATGGTAGTCTTCCCATGAGGAAGAGGACAAAGGTTCCAAACTTTCTGCCTTTTGAATTGAAGCAGCTCTTGTTGCATAGCTTCAACCCAACTTCCATCCTTTAGAGCTTCATCAACTTTCTTTGGCTCTATCTGAGATAAGAAACAAGAGTGAAGACAAACATTTGCTTCATGGGTTTGTCCTCTTGTTCTTACCCCTGTGACAACATCTCCAATGATGTTTGTGGTGGGGTGAGACTTGTGGATCCTTAGCTGAGGGATCACAGCAAGTTGCTGAGAAAGATCCAAATTTGAGAAATTTAGATCTGGCCTGGAAGATTCACCCTCCACATTATCACACTTATCAAGATTAACTTGATCCAATGAGTGTGTGACATCATTGATGTTGTCATCTATGGTATGGTTATTAGCATCAAGAAATTCCTGATCACTATCACCATCACCATTGTTGTCTTCTACAATTGAGGTGTCTTTATCTGGTTGAGAAGCCTCTGAGCTGGAATTTGAAGGCATACCAGATGTATCAGCTGAATTTGTCATTGTTGTGCTGATAGAAACCTCATTTGCTGAAGTAGTTCCAACTGGAGCTGAAGATGTATGAGTTGAAGGTCTTCCTAGCTCAAATCTTGGATCAGGATCACCTGTATTTAAGTTTTCTGCAGATCCTGAAACATGCTCACAAGATTTGTTAAAACAGTTGGTAACTAAATCAAGATCAAACAGCCAATCCGGACCAGAACCAGCCACACAGGGTGTGTGTTCATTGAAAGTCACATTGGCTGACTCCTCAACAATTCTAGTTCTGAGATTGTATACTCTATAAGCCTTAGCTTGGGAAGAGTATCCAATGAAGTGTCCATCATCTGATTTCTCAGCAAACTTGGCAATTTGATCTTTGGTATTCAAGATGGTGCAGGGACATCCAAATGACCTGAGAAAACCAATGAAAGGTTTCCTCTTGTGCCAAAGTTCATAAGGAGTCTTACCATGTGTCTTAACTACTAAAACTCTGTTTTGCACATAGCAAGCAGTATTAACTGCCTCTGCCCAGAAGGTGATGGGCAGTTTAGAGTCAGACAACATAGTTCTTGCAGCTTCAATAAGTGTCCTGTTTCTCCTCTCAGCAACTCCGTTTTGCTGAGGAGTCCTGGGAGCACTATATTGTCTTGTAATACCTTTTTCATCACAAAATGTATCAAGGATTTGGTTCTTGAATTCAGTTCCTTGATCACATCTTATGGTTTTGACCTTGTGATCACATTGATTCTCAACTTTTAAGATGAAATTCTTCAGAATCTCAGGGGTTTCATCCTTAGTTCTAAGGAAGAAGACCCAAGTGAATCTTGTAAAATCATCTGTGATCACCAGACAGTAAGAGGTCCTTCCTAACTCATTACACTGGTGGGGCCAAAGAGATCCATATGTAACAAGTGTAGGGGAGTAGTGATGGAGTTCTTTTCCTTAGGCTTGTGAGATACCTTGTGTTGCTTCCCTTTCAGGCATGCAACACAATGATCATCACTTGTAAACTCTTTCTTTGGCATTCCAGTTACCAGATCATGTTTAATTAATTTATTCATGTTCTTAAAGTTTACATGGCACATTCTTTTATGCCATAGGAAAGACTCATCACTATTTGCTTTAGATAGAAAGCATGAAACTTCTCCAGAGGGAGATGTTTCTTGCAAATCCATCTTGTACATGTTCCCTTTCCTGGGGGCTCTGAGCAGGATATGCTCATGAGGAATGACCACTCCAGGTTTGAGAACAATGCACTCATGCTCAGTAAAGAGCATGTTATGACTCTGATCACAAAATTGGGATACACTCAGAAGATTGTACCCAAGCTCCTTAACAAAGTTTACCTTCTCAATGCTGAGCTTACCATTTGTGACCTTGCCCCTTCCAGAAATGTAACCACCTTCATCTCCTCCAAAAGCAACTGGTCCTCCATCAATTCTCTCAAAATTATGGAGTAGAGACCTATTGCCTGTCATGTGCCTGGAACAGCCACTGTCAATTATCCAGACATTCCTGTTTGTCTTGAGCTGTTCCTGCACAAAGAAGATGATTAGTTACATTTGGAAACCCAAGCCTTACTTGTCTTGGGCTCAGTAAGTGTAATAGAAGGTAATGCAACAGTAATAGATCCTATGGTTGTACTATGGGGATCTTCAGCTGTTGTTGATGGAGAAACTTCAGTCATTTGGTCTTTCTTAGACTTCCACACCACCTTTGGAGTCTTGGACTTGACCTTCAAAACCTTAGAAGCTTTTGGGACTTCACAAGTTTTGATGACTGAACCTTCGGAAGAGTCTACAGTCACTGCAGCAGACTTCAGTGCTTCGGAAGAACTCCTTTCTTCCGAGACCAATTTTACTTCCGAAGGTAATTTTCCATTTACCTTCTTCTTTGATTTGGAGCTTCCGAAGGAAACAGACTTTCCTTCCGAAGCTTGAGACTTCTTGAACTCTTTGAAGTCTTTGTATTGGTCATGTGGACAGTACTTTTAGGATTGTATGGGCAATCCTTAGCAATGTGAGAAGTACTTTCACACATGACACATAACATTTTCTTCTTCAAAGGAGTCTCCTTTTGAGAGCAAGACTGGCTTTGGTCACATCCCTTCTCCACCTTCATCTTGGTAGATGCTGAGACAGTTCTTTTGGGCTGTGAACTGTTCTTGGAGTTTGATGGTCCAGGCTGTGCAGCAGTGGTACACAGCAGCTCAGTCTTCTTCTTTGCACTGAGATGATTTGAACAAGAACCAGGACTCTTAGCTGAGGAGTCTTGGTTGATGTCTTCAGTCCTTACTACTTTGAAACCTGCAGAGATAAAAACTTGTTTCTGCTTAGCATCAAAAGTAGCCTTGATTTCTTGAGCCTTCTTTGCTTTCCTCTTGCTCTTTCTGATCAAGTTCTTTCTCTTGGACTTGGTCATCACAGTTGATTTCTTCTCCTGCAAAAGGATAGTGGCCCTTGGAAGAATCCTCTTCTTCACTCTTCTCAGAGGAATTCTTCACTATCACTTCTTCATCATCCTCACTTATAGGATCTATGAGAGGAAGCTCATCTTCACAAGTTCCACACCTAGGAGATCTTACAGACAAGATTGTGTGTGGAGGAGCTATCTCATTTGATCCCAGTCCCTGTCTATTTTGATAACAACTTTGTTGTGCAGGGATGAGGATATCATGTTCTTGAAGGTCTCTTCTTCAAGAACACTCTTCTTTGCCTTGGCTTTGCTTATCACAAGCTCAGCCTGGCACTCAGTCAACTTAGTTATGAGATCTTTGATCTGAGTTCTAAAATCTGTATGTTTATGTTTTAGTACTGAAATGGTTTTCTCCAAGTCCTCTATCTTTAACTTGTAATCATTTTCAGACTTTCTAAAATCAGATTTTAATATGTTTAATGACTCAAGATCAGATCTCATCTCTAAGTTGTAGGACCTGTATCTATTTACTTTAGCAATGCATTCAGGAGTACAGAGATGTTCCAATACCTTGGCTTCATCATGATCAACCATCAGTGCTTGGTTTGGAGAAGATCTTCCACCTGAAAGCTCCAGTCAAAGCCTCCCTCTTCAACAGCAACAGCAGCATGTTGCTTTGGCTTCTCAGTCTGAGGGGCTTTGTCAGTGTAGTTTGGTCTGGGTTGTGTTTGGCCCCCATTTGCTTTAGGTGCCTTACACTCCCTAGCAAAGTGGCCCATAAGGTTACAGTTGTAACACTTAACTTTGCTTTTATCCAGCCCAAACTTACCACTGGTAGCATTGCTTGGAAATCTTCTTCCTGTTCTCTTGTAGAACTTCTTGGCTCTGTGAGTGAGGAGAGCCATCTGCTGAACTATCTCCATGTATTCCAGGTCATCTGGATGGATACAGTCCAGGTCTTCAAGAGTGAAGAGAGAGTTCCCACAGCTTTCATCAGTAGACACAAAGGCTTGAGAAGAACTTGTCTCTTGGAATGGGCTTCCTTGAGTAAAGTTCTCCCTTGGTGTCTCCGGGAAGGTGATGAAAGGACCCTTTTGTGAGTTGTCAGGGTAGCATATGAGATGATGTTGGGGTTCTATGCTTCCCTTTCAACCACATGAAGGGCTGAACCCATTTGATTGTTGGAGTTGCCAGATGAACCTTGCATGTTCATCTCCATCTTGTATCCACTGAGAATCCCATACAACTCTGTCAGAGTAAGAGTTTTAAGGTTCTCAGTCCTCTTGATCACCACACAGTAGTGTGTCCATTGCCTAGGAAGTGAGGACATGAACTTCCTTACAATGTCCCTGTTCTCAAGAGGAACTCCTCCATCCACTAGGGTATCCACAATCTCAACATACCTGAAGTATTGTTGAGTCATGGTTTCACCTGCTTTGAAGGTGAAATTTTCAAACTGCTGCTTCAGAAGATCCTTCTTGTTCTCCTTGGCTTCAGAAGAGCCTTCATACATCAGCTTCAGTGCATCCCACAGCTGTTTAGCTGTTTTGCACTTCTTAAAGAGCAGTCATGGCATTCCTATCAATCTCTACTCTTTTTCTATCTTCATCTGAGTAGTTGGCCACATCTTTTGGAATCATACCAGCACCAATAGCAGAGGGGGTGCTGGGTATGAAAGGTCCATTCTCAACAGATTCCCACATTCTTGAATCAAGAAACCTGATGAAGCCTTCCATCCTCATGCACCAGGTGTCAAAATCATCTAGAGATCAGTGGGGATTTGTTCATGGTTCCAGTCTCCATATCAGTCTTTGAGATGGAAGCCATTTGAAAAGTTTAGTTTTTGTGTGTGTGAGGGATCTTAAGATGGTTAGATCTTATATCAAGAGCCTGGCAAGCTCAGATACCAATTGCAAGACCGTTCAAGGGCTTGAACACAATTACAACACAACAACACAATGAGGAGAGCAACTAAACAATCAAATAGTGAACTGGTTTAACCAAGGTGATACTAAGAACACAAGTAAAGTAAAGAGACAGAACAAGAGAGTATGGGTTTCAAGGAGGCAGTATATTGCTTTCTCAAGTTCTTTTACAAGTGTTACAAAGCATTAAGAAAGATACAAGAACTTGAAATACTTATACTACAACCTACAGCCGGCTATACTTTGAAAGCCAGCTGGATACAATTGACTAGACACTAACAAAATCAATTGCAGGATCAAAAGGCATATCTGCCTTTTGACCTTGTGACTATGACATGCCATAGCTCACATCCTTATACATTACAAAAAGGATAAAGTACATAAAGTGGAAAGTTACAGACTCAAGACCTCAATGTACAGTTACCAAAAGCATGGACCTTTTCACCAACTCATGTAAGTTGGTGACTTTACAGAGATGCAGCGGAAAAGGTGCTTTATGGAACAGTACATCAGATAAAGCATGTGTACTAAAAGTCTTCGAAAGAAATCTGTCTTCATAGGTTGAAGCTTCGGAAGACTTTGTCTCTGAGGCTTTGGAAGACTTCATGTTTGGCTTCGGAAAATATTGGTCTTGGCTTCGGAAGATTTTACACTTAGAGTATTTTCTAATGCATTGTGTAAAACTTCCGAAGCATTCTTCACTTTAGTACTTAGTGCATGTTGCAGAGACACTTTGGTGTTTTAGGTTGCATCAGACTTAAGGAATCCTTACATATAGCCATACTTGATGAGAAATCAGATAATTAACACTTTATTAAATACTCTTCTCAAGCTAAAGCTTATAGTGTATACAATCTCAGAACTAGAGTAGTTGAGGAGTCAGCCAATGTGACTTTGAATGAGCACACTCCTAGTGTGAAAGGTTCTGGTCCTTATTGGCTATTTGATCTTGATTTACTTAACAACCGTTTTAACAGATTTTCTGAGAATGTTTCAGGGTCTACAGATATCTTATAAACAGGTGATCCTAACCTAAGATTTGAGCTGAGAAGACCTTCAAATCATACTACTTCAGCTCAGTGGTAACTAACCCTGCAGATGGAGTTTCTATCAGCACAACCATGTCAAATCCAGCTGATACATCTGAGTTGTCATCAAATTCAAGCTCAGAAGCAAAAAAACTCAAATGAAGGAGCTTCCAATGTAGGAGAAAATGGTGGTGGTGACAGTGATCAGGAGTTTCTTGATGGTGACAACCACTCCATGGAAGACAACATCAATGAAGTCACACACTCATTGGATCAAGTCTCTCTTAATAAGTGTGCTGATATGGTGGGTGATACTCCATTGCCTGATCTAAATTTTTCTAATTTAGATCTCTCCAAGCAACATGTTGTGATCCCTCAACTCAGGATCCACAAGTCTCACCACACCACAAACATAATTGAAGATGATTATATAGGGGTAAGGATAAGAGGACAAACCCATGATGCAAATGTTTGTCTCCACTCTTGTTTCCTATCCCAGATAGAGCCAAAGAAAGTTGATGAGGCTTTAAAGGATGGAAGTTAGGTTGAAGTAATGCAAGAAGAGTTGCTTCAATTCAAAAGACAAAACGTTCGGAACCTATGTCCTCTTCCTCAAGGGAAGACTACTACAGGAACTAATTGGGTGTTTAGAAGCAAGAAGGATGATAGAAGACTTGTCATAAAAAACAAGGCCAGACTAGTTGTCCAAGGATACACACAAGAAGAAGGAATTGATTACATAGATCTCATTGCTACTGTGGCAAGACTTGAAGTTGTTAGGATATTTCTAGTTTTTGTTGCATCCAAGGATTTCAAGGTCTACCAACTTGATGTCAAGTGTGTTTTCTATATGGGGTGATTGATGAAGATGTGTATGTCAAACAACCACCTGGTTTTGCAGATCTTGATCATACTGATTATGTCTGCAGGCTTGATAAAGCTCCTTATGGGCTGCACCAAGCTTTAAGGAAGTGGTATGAGACTCTATCTTAGTATCTCTGTTAGCATCGCTACAAAAGGGGTACTATAGATGGAACTATCTTCATCAAAGGATCAGGGAATGACTTAATGCTAGTTCAAGTGTATGTAGATGACATTATCTTTGGGGCAACTAATCCAAATATCTTCAAAGACTTTGAGAGGGTGATGAAGAATATATTTGAAATGAGTGCCATGGAGGAACTCAATTTCTTTCTGGGAATTCAAGTAAAACAAGTTGACAGTGGCATCTTCATAAGTCAGTCAAAGTATGTACAAGACATATTTACAAGATTCAACATGACTGACTGTAAAGTTGCAAAGACACCCATAGCCATAAGCCACTCCCTTAGACCTCACCTTGAGGGGGAGTGTGTGGATGAACTCCTTTATAGGGCTATGATTGGGTCTCTTATGTTCCTCAAAGCTAGAAGGCTTGATATCGTGTTTCCCTTTGTGCAAGATATCAAGACAACCCCAAGATGTCACACCTGGTTACTGTCAAGAGGATTCTAAGATACCTCAAAGTTGCTCCAACACGAGGCCTTTGGTATCCAAAGAATTCTGACTTCAAGCTGTATGCATATACAGTTAGTGACTATGGTGGCTGCAACATGACTGCAAAGTCTCTATCTGGGCGATGTTAGTTCCCTGGTGGAAGGTTAGTCTCATGGCAATGCAAGAAACAATCATGTGTGTCTGTATCAATTGCTGAAGCTGAGTGCATTGTTGCTTCTAGTTGCTGTGCTCAAGTACTTTGGATTCAGAATCAAATGTTGGACTATGGATTCAACTTCAAAGAGACTCCCATCCACATAGACAATAATAGTGCTATCTCTATTACAAAGAATCTTGTGCAGCACTCAAGGACAAAACACATCAATATCATGTATCATTTGATTAGAGATAACTTTGAAAAGGGATTAATCAAACTAGTCAAAGTTAACAAAAATGAACAATATGTTGATCTATTTACCAAAGCTTTTGATGAACAGAGGTTTAAATATCTTTTATCCGCTATTAGGATGATTAACCTTGAGTAGACTTTCTTAAACTTAACATAAAATTATTTCACGGGTAGCAAAAGGTATTCAACTATCAGACCTTGAACTACTATGATAGTCTTCCTCTAGTCAACATGCCACTTGCCAACCCAAGTCAAGTTAGACAAGCTAACAAAATGGCTAAGAGGATTCAAGACAGGATTGTTGAAGAATTCAGAACAAGGAGAAGACAAATGCAAGCAAGCAATGTAATTGGTCAACCGGATGTTAAAGTGGACCCTAAGATTAGCTTCAAAGGGGAAACCTTGGCTGAAGGCCCAGTGATAGAACCTGTGAGCACTGTCACAGCAACTAGTACTTCAACATCCCATACCCTCAGTGAGGCACCAGCTGGTAAAGGTGCTTCACAACCTCTCTCTGGATAGAGTCTGACTGCTATATCAGACAATGAAGGCCAAAGCTCTCTCCATCCTGAGTCACCAAGGTCTACGGGTGACAAAGGGAAAAGTATATTGACTCTTAAGGAGATTGAGGAGGAGGGGAGAGAGAGGAAGAGGTAGCTAAGGGGAGAAAGTTTTATTGGGTCCTCAGGCTTCATGGAAGCTGTTATCAAGGCTGCTCCCAGACCAAACACTCAGAATGATGAGTTGAAGGTGGCCATGATTAACTACTTGGGACAAGGAACTATAACATTGATGAGTATCTCTCTCCCCTTAAAGAAATTGAATGAGTTGGTAGACATGGAAATGCTAAGGATAGGAAGGAGGCAAAGGATGCAGAGTTGCTCCTCAAGATTAAGGAAGAAAGAAGAAAGAAAAGGCTTAACAAACATGCTCTTACCCTCTCCCAAGTTCAAGAAAGTCATGTGAAAGAAGCTGTGGCAACTGAATAACCTCAGGTAGACAATGAAGTTGATAGACAAAATATGATCAACTACCTGAGTGCCACAAGACTCTACCAGGCAGTTGTACTTCTTCCCTTATCATATATGTTAGGGACCGTGTACGGACGGAGTACTAACTGATTTTGCGTTTGTACCAGATAAAATAGTGCGGAATCCTATTTGATTGGTGATCCAATCAGTGAGAATGATAACCCGATCGATATAAGATTGAACTAAAACGTTAAGAACGAGTAGGAATCGATCAGGAACGAACTATGAACTTGGACAACCTATTTGGGACGTTCTGGACGGCTAGGGTTTATGTGTATTCGCAATATCTCTTCAAGTGTTCTGTTTTTCCACGAATTAGGTGGTATTTATAGGTTAGGGTTTTTCATTCGTACGACTGAACCATTTGCATGGTTCAGTCGTGCGACTGAATCATGCGATTGAGTCATGCGCACGACTGAAGGTTCAGTCGTGCGACTGAGTGAATCTTATGTCTCAATCGTACGACTGATCCAGTCTCCTGGTTCAATCGTGCGACTGGTCCATAAGCATGATGTATTCTTGCGTATGGTCCATTAACATGAATAATCACCCAACTTGGTTGAACATAATACTAAATCATTATTGACTTAGAATTGTGTACAACAACCTCAAACCTATATAAGAAGTTCATACATATGAGTCAAAGATTAATAAACATCAAATCATATATCATATGTCATTACTTCGTCAAATTACACATATGTAAGACATGAAAGACTTTTACATTTAAGCACATAAACTAGGAACACATGTATCTACAAACTCCCCCTTGGGCCTAGTTTACCCTATCGTCTAACATTCTTCACATGTTCTTGGAACTTCTTGTACTTCTCTTCTCTTGTGACTACTACATGTATATCAAATGCAAAACAGAGTCTTATGACATGTTGGAACTGGAGAACAGTGGCCACTTGTATAATGTGTAGACATCTTCAGCCGACAAGTTTGTAAGCCACATTGGGTCAAATACCCGGATAGTATCAATCTTTCCATCTCTATTCAATACTATGACAGCTTCGCACGTCCTTCAGTCATAATAACACCATTTGAAGTGGGGAGTGAAGTCCCGAGGCATTTCCCGTAATGAAATTTGGACATTGTGCTGGGGGACTGTTGATGCATGTATGTCCCTAGATCAGGATATGAAATGTAATAGATCTTGTTTATCTGATTCTAATGTAATTTGAAATGATTAATGAAATGAGATTGATTGTTTGTGATTTGTAATGTCTAATATTTCATTAATGAATCGATATTGAATTGGTTAATTAGGTTTGTGATAGTTTGAATGGTTACACATAATGCTATATTAATTAATACATTCAAACTTAACTTAATGAAGTTATCATGTGAATGGCCCATGCGAATGGACATACGCATGAATAACTTCATACGATTGACTCAGTCGCACGACTGAACCAGGAGACTGGATCAGTCGTATGATTGACACATAAGTTTGGCTCAGTCGCACGACTGAACACTCAGTCGTGCGGATGAATCAACAGCATGGTTCAATCGCACGATTGAACCATACTTATGGTCCAGTCGCCCGAATGAACGATACTAACTTATAAATACAACCCAATTCATGGAAAAACGTAAGCATTCATACCATTACGACTCCAGACGTACCCTAGCCGTCCAGAAGCCTCCCAAATCGTTCTCCAAGTTCACAGAACACATTAGATCGATTCCCAATCGACTTCTAACGTTAGATTCAATTCTTGATTGATTCTTCGTGTGTTCTCACTGATTGGATCCCCAATCAAATAGGATTCCGCACTATTTGATCTGGTTTACACGCTAATCACTGGGTATTTCGTTCAAATATCAGGTCCTAACAAGTGGTATCAAAGCTTTGGCTCTTGATTACGTGTGATTCAATCAAGATTGCATAAAAGTTTGTGTTTTTGCACTAAAAACGCAATCTTTGGTGTCAAAAGTGATCTTGGACGTTCCCTGCTCATCAAAGTTTGGTTTCTACGGACTTAGGCGATTAGATCTTGCGAAAATTCGAATTTTTACGGCTAAAACACGTTTAACCTAGAAAATTTCGCAAAACAGAAGCTTCAGTCGCACGAGTGACCCAATCGCACGACTGGACCCCATTCGCATTGCCCATACGCACGATTGGACCTAGTCGCATCTCCATTCGTACGATTGAACCGTTCGTTCGCATTTGCTCATACGCATCAGCTTCATTCGCACGACTGAACCAATCGCTTAGTTCAGCCGCACGATTGAACCAGTCGCAGAGTTCATACGCACGACTAGACCATTCGCATCCTTCAGTCGCACCAGTGACAGTTTGTTTTATTAGACTTAAAGTTATTCGCCATGGAAGATCAAATGTCAGCCTTTACTGCTGGGAAGGACTCTAGGATACAGAACCTGCTGTTGCTTGAGAGTGAGGTGGGTAATCATAATAAACCACCAAAGCTCTTGACGTTAGATGAGTTTCCCCACTGGAAACAACGTTTTGAGATCTACCTCAATGGAGTGGATCCAAATCTGTGGGAAGCCATCGAGATTGGATATAGTACACCGGTGGGAGCAGATGGAGTTAAGCTAACGTTAGGAGGGATGACGGACGCACAGAAAGTTAAATACAATGCAGAGAAGAGAGTTTATGCATTGATCACACAGTCTATCCCTAAAGACATATTCCACCAGTACTCAGAGAATAAGCAGTCCAAGAAATTTTGGGATGAGCTAGAAAAGAGGTACGACGAGAATGCTTCGTTGAAGGCAATCAAGGCTAAGGAGTTAAAGAAGGAATTCGATAACTTCTCATCGATGGGAAACGAGAGTTTAGACGACGTTATAGATAGATTCTACCATCTGATGAGTGAACTGCATACACATGGGGTGGCTACTACCATGGAAGAGAAAGTTACTAACTTTGCAGACGGATTGCCTGAAAAGTGGGCTTCATTCGTGTCTAACCTGAGACAGAATGGAATGCTGGCAAAACTGGATATTAATGACTTCATTCTTAAGTTGCGAGAAGAAGCACTTAGGATGAAGTACAGAGCTCAGAAGTCGTCGTACACTCAAAATCCAGCTTTGTACAATGCCACGCCGCAAGCTAAGACATCTGGAGCACCTCTCCAGACTGCATTTGTGTCTAGCTCATCGGGTCCTTCACATGCTTCTCCTTCAGGATCAGACACGTCGGGGTCTTCTAGTACCCACTATATTGGATCTGAAGCAAGTGCTACTAATTTAAAGACCGAGAACCTCGGTAATATGACTGTGGAAGTAGCTCGAGAGCATATGGATCTTTTGGCTGCAGTGGTTCATTCATATGATGGACTTGTTGCCGGGAAGATTGGAAACTGCCATCTGGCAGACGAGGACTACGAGCAGGTGGACGAAATGGAGCTTGAGAGGATAGACATAATGTGGGCCGGAGGGCGAAGAAGTTTGTTAAAAAGACCGGACAGAACTTGGTAGCTACTAAGGATACCACATTTGGCTTTGACAAGAGCAAAGTGACCTGCTTCAACTGTGGAGAGAAGGGGCACTTCAAGAGAGAATGTGTCAAGCCAAAGAAGACGGGTAACGGGAACCCATTCTCGTCCTTCACTCGCCAAGACAAGCAAGCTACTAGTTCTACTTCATCAAGCAAGTATCCAAAAGCCTTGACTGCTCATGATGATGAAGGACAGGATTGGAGCTTTAGGTTTGTCTCACCAGGGGAATCAAACATTGCAAGTGTAGAAGATATTGATGATGATTCCGCGAGTGAAGGAGATCTAGCAGTTGAGATAGCGATGTCAAATATTGAAGAGACAACTGGAACTGAGGTCAGTTACAAGCCTAAAGAGGAGACTACCAAGTGAGAGACAGAAAAGACAGAATCACCAGAACCAGAGACATCTGATGCTGCGTTGATGGCCAACTCTTCTGAACCAACTTAGGTAAGTACTACTGCCCAAATGTTTAATAATCATGCTTGTTCTGATTGTGATACTTTTAGAAATAGCATAGATAAAAAATTTGCTAGGTTATTAGATGATAATGATAACTTAGTAAAAGATTTGCAACTGTGCACTGAGGCTAATAGAGTATTAAAACAAAATGAGCATAGTTATAATGAAAAGATAGACCTTTTGACTAAACAGCTTAGGGAAACCGAAGTAGTTGCATTTAACCAAGCTAATGACATTAGGTACTATCTAAACTCCCTAGAAGACACTAAGAAGCAAAAGGCAGTTCTAGAAGTAGAAGTAAACTCATTAAAACAGAAACTGCACAGTTGGACTAGCTCTTCACACATAGTTCAACACTTAGTGAGAGAAAGAAACAACGGGGAGGGATTGGGTTACAAGTGGTTCCACCACCACCTAAGACCTTGATGAACACTAAGACTAGACCAGTTAATAATAATCCCATCAAGGATCATGTGGTGTCTACTCCTCTTGTTAGTGATCCAGATTCCTCATGTTCATCTATTGAATCTGGAAACAAACAAAAAGAGGCCACTTCAAAGGCAAAAGGAAAATTGCCTTGTGTTAATCTGGAAAAGGAATTTGAAAAGGTTAACTTAAAGTCAGGGTCAAAAAGAGTCAAATCAGAACCTAAAAAGACTTCTAATGTTAATCTTTCACATGTTTCAAGTCAAAAACAGTTAACCAAAAAGAAAAAGATGTTAAACAGGTTATAATAGTTAACTTTGTTAAACCAGAGAAAACATCAAAAGAACCAGAGTCAAAACCTAAAGTGATTGATGTTACTAGACTGTCACACACTTCTCCACAAAGAAAGTTTAATCATAAAGTTGATAGCAGGTCGTGCTACAACTGTGGAGAATGTGGACACATTGCTTCCTATTGTCCTTTCTATCAGACACCTAGGAAGAAGATTGAACCACAGGATTCAAAGCCTAGGTCTTCTAAGAGGAGTTCTCTGACCCCACCTAGAAGAACTAGTGAACCTAAAGTTCAACCTGTAAGCCAGTCGACTGTTTATCATAAACAGGCCTTGCACAAATCTGGCTTATGGAAAGAGAAGTCATCCTCTATGTCTGATAATGATGACAAAAAGGAACCTGAGCTACCCTTATCCTCTAAGGGTCAATGGGTGGAATTTATGATGTGTGATGCCTCTGGGAAACCCAAGCCAGTAAAGGCTTGGGTTCCTAACCTAAACTAATCCTTTACTGTGTATGTGCAGGGTGTTCGATACAGTGCTGAAACTAACACGTGGATTGTAGACAGCGGAGCATCCAAGCACATGACAGGAAACAGGGCCCTTTTATCAAACGTCAAGCAAATAAAAGGAGGGCATGTTTCGTTTGCTGGAAACAAGGGAGGCTATATCACAGCTCAGGGAGAAGTGGGGAATCAGAAAGTTAAGTTTGATAAGGTGAACTACGTTCAACAACTTCAAAATAACTTACTTTCTGTTTCCCAAATCTGTGATAAGGGGTTTAAAGTCATCTTCGACAACAAGAAGTGTTACGTGCTCAAGAAAGACTACGTGATCCCAAAGGACCAAGTTCTGATGACTGCTTCAAGATATAAAGACCTTTATGTTTTGGATCTGTCAACAGCTTCTACAACGGATCATGAGGTTCAGTGCTTTCTGTCTAAAGCTACTGAGAAGGATTCCATCTCCTGGCATAGGAGAATGGGACACATTAGTCAAAGGAAGATGAATCACTTGATTCAGAAGGATCTTGTGAGAGGAGTAAATGTCAAGAATTTCCAGCTTCCTGACTTTTGTGTAGCTTTCAAGAAACGCAAACAGACGAAGAAGCTCATAAGGAAAAGAAAGTTCATTCAATAGAACTTCCTCTTGAACTTCTTCACATGGATCTGTTTGGTCCAGTCAGTACAAAGAGCATTGCAGGCGACTTGTACTGTTTTGTGGTCACTGATGACTACTCAAGGTTCACTTGGGTAATGTTTCTAAATCCAAATCAAAAACATTTGAGTCATTCAAGGAGTTAGTAACCACACTGGAATCTCTCTACAAGCTGAAGGTTAGACAAGTACGCTCAGACAACGGGACAAAATTCAAGAACCTGTGGATGGAGGCTTACTGCAAGGAAAAGGAATTGTGCATCAATTCACTTCTCCTACACGCCTCAGATGAATGGCGTTGCTGAGAGAAAGAACAGAAGCTTGATAGAGACAGCACGGACTATGCTGGCAGACTCGAAACTGCCTATCCAATTCTGGAATGAGGCAGTGGCGAATGCATGTTATACACTGAATCGAGTTCTGATAGTCAAGCGCCACGGAAAGACATGTTACGAGCTACTACAAAGACGCAAACCGAATTTTGAGTATCTTGAACCATTTGGCGCGCCGTGCACACTTTTGAAGAAGACACAAGAAGGTAAATTCAGCGAGAAGGCGGATGAAGGAATCTTTCTAGGATACAACATACCGAACAAGCGAGTTTACAACAACTCAACGGGTCTAGTAGAAGTGTGGTGTAATGTTGACGTTCAGAGATATACCACACCACCTACTGGCAAAGGACCCGCCTACTTTTTCGACTATGATGGATTCTTCAAGTCCTTCAACATCCCTCTCTCTCCCTCGGATGACGAGTTAGCTACTAGAATGATGTATGATATCTTGAATACACCATCTAGCTCACAGGGAGAATCATCTACTCAGTCAGGGGGAGTAGTCGATGACAGTGACTCCTCCTCTGAAGATGAAGCTGAAGAAGATGACCAGAACAGTCAGGAGGAACAGGTTCCAGTTCCTGAAAGTCCACAAGCATCTACCAGTGATGCACCTTCGACTTCGGAACCTCAAACTCCAACTACCTCAGATGCAGAACCAAATGTTCATAATCTTGGCTCTGAGGTAGCTGTTCCTACTACTCCAGGATCACGACTAAACGTCTATCATCCCCTAGACAATGTCATTGGGGATGTCAGATCAGGAGTACAAACCCGAAATCAGCTATACTCAGCTGATTACGCCTCGGTTATGGAGAAGGGTTACATTCATGATGGTGCTTATCGGTGTTTTGTCTCGCAGTTTGAGCCAAAATATGTCAGTGATGCACTAAATGATGAGGCGTGGGTGAGTGCCATGCAAGAAGAACTTCTTCAGTTCAAGAAGTTAGGTGTGGACTCTGGTTGATAGACCTAAAGGTGCTAAAGTCATTGGCACCAAATGGGTCCTGAAATGCAAGAAGGATGACCAAGGGGTCATTATCAGGAACAAAGCTCGATTGGTGGTTCAGGGTTTTCGCCAAGTCGAGGGAATTGACTACAATGAGGTGTTTGCACCCGTGGCAAGGATGGAAGCCATTCGTATCTTCCTTGCCTATGCATCGTACATGAAGATTAAAGTCTACCAATTAGATGTGAAGAGTGCATTCCTTCATGGGGAAATCAGAGAAACAGTCTATGTCAGTCAACCCGAGGGATTTGAAGATCCTTATCATCGGGATAGAGTTTACAAGCTCGACAAGGCTTTATACGGGCTTCATCAAGCTCCAAGAGCTTGGTATGAGAAACTCTCGACTCATCTTGTGAAACACGGCTTTCGCAGGGGAGTCATTGACTGCACGCTGTTCATCAAAGAAAAATGGCGACCTACTGCTCGTACAGATCTATGTCGATGACATAATCTTCGGTTCAAAGAACGAAGAGTTATGCAAAGAGTTTGAAGCAGTTATGAAGAAAGAGTTTGAGATGAGTGCTATGGGGGAGATGAAGTTCTTTCTCGGGTTACAGGTGGATCAGACACCAAATGGGATCTTTCTACATCAGACCAAGTATGTAGGAGACATTCTCAGTCGTTTTGACATGGAGAATGCTTCTGCTGCTGGGACTCCACTTGCTACGAATCACGATATAGCACCTGATGAAAATGGAGATCTTGTAGATGCCACGATGTACCGAGGAATGATTGGATCCCTCATGTATCTCACTGCCTCAAGACCTGATATCATGTATGCTACATGTTTATGTTCTAGATATCAGGCTAAGCCTAAGGTCAACCATCTGATCGGGGTCAAGAGGATTTTTCGTTATCTGAAGGGTACACCCACACTTGGGTTGTGGTATCCTCATGATGATGACTTTGAGCTCACGGCGTATAGTGACTCGGATTACGGGGGCTGCAAGATGAACTACAAGTCTACATCAGCAGGGTGTCAATTCTTTGGGAGAAGATTAGTTACCTGGCAGTGTAAGAAGCAGACATCGGTTGCATTGTCAACCTGTGAAGCCGAATATGTTGCTGCTGCAAGTTGCTGTTCACAAATCATCTGGATTCAACAGCAAATGCGGGATTACGGTTTAAAGTTCTCTTCTACTCCTATTTTTGTTGATAACTCTGCTGCAATTGCAGTAACTAAAAATCCGGTCCAACATCCTAAGACCAAACATATCGGTATTAAATACCATTTCATAAGAGACTGTTTTGAAAAGAACTTAATTGATGTGGTAAAAATTAATACTGATTTTCAACGCGCTGACCTCTATACTAAAGCCTTTGATAAACCACGTTTTCAATATTTGCTAGAGGTCAACGGCGTTAAAAAGAAAAGTGAGGTTATTCCTGATGATGATAATGTGTAGTCCGATGTAGTTTAGTTAAAGTTTTCTTTTTTATTTTATTTTATTTGTTTATTTTAGTCTGTTTAATTTAAACTCATGTTATTTTGCTGTTTATTAAAATCCTAAAATAATTAAACCAGTTATGATTTTAGTATTTTAGGGGGAGAATATGTCAGCAAGTAACATTAAAAAAAACGAGGGAGAAGGAGTGGATAGCTGATATAAGGTAGATCGTATCTGTGATACCGATTCAAACCCTTTGGAAAATGATAGTACACAGGAACAAATCAAGAGGGACTTTAAAATTTAAATTTAGAAAAGATGCAAAAATTCAAAGTATAAGTCTGTGTAGTCTAAGCAATATAAAAGGGAAGATGATAGAAAAACTGGTAACTCCTAAGGTAACACAAAGAAAGTAGACCTAGAGGTTGCTAGACCACAAATGATATGTCGGTAGATTCAACACAATAGATGATTAGACCTGACTGGTGATCTCAAGATCAAACTAAGTTGTTCAACTGACTGTGGGCTTCCATCTTATCACTGGTTAACACAATCAACAATATTCCAATAAGGGGTAATGAGCATGTAAACGCCACAAATGTGTGCGGATGACCATAAATAGAGCAAAGCAAGAAAAATGAAAGACAAATGCTAGAAAGCTAATGACTTATGTTGTTGGTGCATTTTGTGCAAAATAAAATTAAGCTGCTCTAACAAGGAGATAGGTTGTGTGCCTCTCTGCTGTGCGATGGCACTGACCTGAGGATAAGCATAACCTAGATATTCTAGAATTCATTGTTGTTTGCCGCCTCTCTGCTGTGCGATGGCACTGACCTGAGGACTGGCTTCTCTTTGAAAGCTCTAAGAATAGTCTCTTCTTGTAATAATACCCGTAGACCGCTCAAAAGCTCCTGAGGAATGTTGATTACCATATAAGTGTGGGATCCACAAATGTTAGTTGAAATAATTAAACCTAAAACAATCACCAGTTGTGTCAAAAGTCTGTGTATGGATTTAAGTGGACAAACATATTGACAATCATTGTGGCTGCAATTCTTGAAAGTTCAAATCAATGTGGAATCTAAGAGTTCCAGTATGATTTCCTAAAGTTGCTAACGACTCTGGATGAAAACCAAGAATTGAGCATCAAAAGATTTTGATAACAAGTCCCAAATGATTTGACTTGCCTGTATGATTCCAAAATTGAATTGGTCCAGGTGTGGTCAATCTAAGTTGAAGCTGTCTATTCCGGAACCAAATCCAGTAGATTTCCATCTTAGGATTTATCTCTCACAAAAAGCCAAAAACAAGTCTTATTTTTATTCTTTAGTTTAATTTTCTAAGTTAGTTAGTCGTTTTAGTTTGTTTGTTTGTCGGACTACATCAGGAAAATCAGTAAGGAATCAACTCACTAAAAGGGTCATGTCTGAGATGACCACATGTGTTTTAAAAGTTTAAAACAGTCACGTCTGAGGTGACAAAGTGTTTAAAAGAGTCACGTCTGAGGTGACTAAATTGTTTAAAAGGATCACGTCTGAGGTGATCAAAAATTTTCAAGTTAAAATGATCATGTCTGAGATGATCAAATGCTCATAATGTTAATTTCAAAAGTTAAAAGGGTTTAAGATAAAAATGTTCAAAATGGCAGAAAATTAACTAAGTGTGACCCATTCGCACGATTGGACCATGAGAATGGACCAACCATGCGAATGGCTCCCATTCGCACGACTGGACATGAGATTGAGCCATTCACACGAATGGCTTATCAGAATGACCCATTCGACCGATTGGAAGGGGGCGAATGAGTCAGTCGACCGACTGAGACTCATTCGGTCAACTGAACATGCGAATGAAGGGTACGATTGAGTCAGTCGACCGACTGAACCTCAGTCGGTCAACTGCATGCGACTGACTGGGCCAATCGCACGATTGAGCCTCAGTCGCCCGAATGAACTGAGCGAATGAGGCCAGTCGGCCGATTGAACTCAGCTTCAGTATTTAAAGGGCACAGTCGATCGCATTTCACTCATCACACCCAATCGCTCTCAAATCGCACTCTATACCGTTACTCTGCCAAAATTTCATTAGACCTTGTTTTCTCATTGCTATTGATTCACTGACGTTCGTTGTTGATTATACAGGTAGTTTGAAGTTCTATCTAACCGAAATCAGAAGGAATGAAACCCTAATTTGGTGTTATTCGAATGAAAACAAGAAACGGACTGAACTTGACCTAATAACCTACCTAAACTATGCAAAATGTTAAAATTAAGTTTAATAGGTTATTAGTAACAAGAATGCGAGTCTATTGAACCGGTAATCCATGTTAAATCACTTGTTTTGATAAAGATTCGAACAACAGGCGACTGAACTGTGGGACAGGCGACTGGTCGTCCGGATGAACTCCAATCGCACGATTGAAACTTGCGATTGGGTCAATCGCCGAATGAATCATGCGAATGAGCTCAGTCGGCCGACTGAACCAATCGCAGACTCAGTCAGCAGATTGAACTCAATCGCATGTCTCATTCACCCGAATGAGCTCAGTCGCATGAAAGGACAGCCGACTGACTTCAGTCGCATGATTCATTCGCACGAATGAATCAGAATGAATTTCAACATTACACTTAGAACTGAATTTTGATGTATTATGTACTAATGGTTCTGTGTCATGTGTTTCAGGAAAATGGCTGATAGATGGTCCATTAATCCAAAGCACAACATCTGTGCTCACTTGGATCATACTACTCGGAACGGGGCCGAGTTCACCGAGATTATAGCTTTCCTCAGACGTTCCCGGATCCATAAGGCTATATCTACTCCTTGCACGCCCTACAGATCACTACACCAGGCATTCTGGGAGAATGCCTCTGTGGATCGTTCTCGTGAGCCCTACAGTATTCGGAGCTCTATTCTGGGTCATGATATCGAGGTCACTGCTGCTGATATCCAGAGAGTTCTAGAGTTTGGAGATGATACAGATCACCCTACCAGATTACATCCACTGACTGTCCGAGGATGCTTTCTGAGGATCAAGTACGCTGGGGACATAAACTCAGGTGTGCTCAACAAGAGCAACCTGTGCCCCCAGTACAAGTACTTAGCTCATGTGATCCTTAAGTGCATTGCTTCGAGGAGGGGTGGGTTCGACGACCTATCAGACCAGATTCAAATGCCTACGTGGCACTGGTGCTGAACCACCCCTTCAGCTTTTCTAGTATGATCTTTTCTTACCTGGTGGAGAACTTGGAGGCTAAGGGGAAGGAGGGGTTTTGTATGTACCCCAGGTTCTTACAGCTGATCTTCAACGAGAAGCTGCCACATCTTCCCAAAGAGAGTCATGATGCAGTTGCTTTGGAGATCATGGATGACACGACTTTAGGTCGGATGAGGGTGTATAGGGGCAAGCAGGTGAAGCCCCAGGTTAAGAGGTTGATTGGCCACCTGGCCAACGAGAGATATGTGGCACCGGGGAGACGCAAATGGCGTCATGAGGATAGTGATTCTGATGATGAGAGGCTACTGCTCCCAGAGCATGATTCTGACGATGATGATAGTGGGGACGCTGGGGACGATATGCCTACTCCACCGAGAGGCACTGTGTCTGATGTTATACCTCCAGTGTCTGCCCCAGCTGGAGACGTTGCCGAGTCAGCTGGATTTCATCAGGATTTTGTTCCTGGTGCGGAGGAGGAGGAGGAGTCGGATGAGGAGCCCCTAACGCGAACTGTGGGAAGCAAAGTTGTTCCCACAGAACATGGGCTAAGGGCGGTTGGTGAACACCCGAGAGACTCCGGAGAGACTGATACTGACCCGAGTTATGCACCGGGGTCAGCTAGCAGGGTTGTAGGGGGAGCATCCACCTCAACGGGGACGAGGAGGAAGAGGATGGCTCAGCCCCATGGTCAGAAGAAGAAGAAGCGTCGGTTGACCTTCGTTACCACCACAGCCTCTACTGCTACCACCACCACTACCACTTCCACAGCCATACCATCCACCACCACAGCCACCACATCCACCACAGCTACCACAGCCACCACCATACCTCCCACCACAGTACAGATTCCATCCACCACCATATCCTTTACTCCCACATCACCTCCACCATTTCACAGACCCATCTTCACTACAGCCACCACCACCACCACCACTACCCACCAAGCTGGACCCTCAGCCCATCCCTCTCATACTTATGGATCACCTCTACCTCCAATCGGGGTAGAGGAACAGCTGTCTGCGCTCAACAGGATGGTGATGCGCTTACTAGCTGCAGATGAGGAGAAGGCGGCCCAGATCCGCCAGCTTGCTGACCTGACTGCTGCACAATCTCACCAGATTGCAGAGCAGGCTCGAGTTATAGAGGAGCAGGCCCAACAGATGGCTGCTCAGAGCACTGAGATAGCCCAACTCCAAGCACATAGTGTCACATCTACCAAAAGGATAGAGGAGTTGGAGGAGGCAAGAGAGACTATCATGTTAAAGCTCAAGGGATCTAAGGAGGAGCCCTTGAAGATCAAGGAGGGGGAAGGAGATGATGGAGATGATGGTGATGATGATGATGAAGATGATGATGAGATGATGAGATGATGAGGATGATACAGAGGAGAGGAGGAAACTGAAGGAGAAAGGACAGAGGAGAAGGACGATGATGATGAAGCAGAAGGAGGGGATGCAGCTGCATCGGCCTCTGCTTCAGGTCAAGAGAGGAGGTCAAAGAACAGACAAGACCAATCAGCCTCTACCTCTGCTCCTCCAAGTGATGAGCCGATGATACAAGACAAAAGTAAAGATTAGATGTTTATGTATTTATTTACTTTTGTATTTGAATCATGTATTGAAAACTATGTATTGAATGTTTATATTAAGTTAATGCATTTCTGTTTGATTAATTACTAATGATTTATGTGTTGAATGTTTAAATCAAACAGATCCAAATTACCAAAGGGATGAGTTTGATGTTGCTCCCCTTCAGCAGGTCAAGACTCAGCTAACAATGATTCTTGATCTGCAAGGGATCGTAAGAAGGTCAGTGAGTTATACCCCTGAAGAAGGGGAAATAATTCATGACCTATCAAACGAGCAACTCGCAGAGATTTTCAAGCTCAATCCAGATGAGATAGTGAAAGATGCTCCGACATGCGATTCGACTAGTGACGAAGAGCTCAACGATGTTGATGAAGTCGAGATTGAAGATGTCACTGCCGAGGATTACCCTCAGTACGCTGACAATGAGGGAAATGTGGTCCCCAATCTGGGTGAATCCCTCGTCAGCGATACTTTTGAGGTGTTAAACAAGATGGAGCAAGAAACAGAGAAAGCAGAAGGAACGCCCAAGCCTCAAATGATGATGTCGACATTCGAAAGGCTGAGTGGGCTGCATGTTTTGAAGAAGTTAGAGCCCAACGTGCTGCACCAAACAGGATGCCTACACCAAACTCTACAGAGTCAAGAAACATCACAAGGTGTCTGGCAGGATCATAGCATGGGCGTATTTTGAGGATCTTAACGTATATGCAGTTAAGAGGGAACAGGGCATAGAGTACTTCAGATTCCCACATGATCTGAAGACTCTACCAGGTTTTGAGCTCAACCAGCTGGCTAAGCTAAAGCTTTTGTATGCTGACCCGAGGAAGATGTCAGGCTGGTTTGAGGCTGCCCTAAAGAAGGAGTACCACACCAGATGGGTTAACTTCAGACCCAACAGCCTACTAGGTATATAAGAAGGTCTGAGGTTGATGCCATTACTGGCAAGCCCAAGATAGTGTTGAAGTGGAGTCCTCCGCGCACAATGTCAAGAATCCCACTCAGGGAAATGCCACAGGACTTCACTCCACACTTTAAGTGGTGGTACTACGATTGGAGAACAGCTGAAGCGGTCATAGTCCTAAGCAAAGAGGGCCAAATGGATACGATCAGGGTATTCGACCCGATGTGGCTTACAAACTTGTCAGCAAATGATGTCTATACGCTATACAAGTGGCCACTGTTCTATGATACGCAGGATATTGTACAAGCCCTCCAGTTCCAGAACGTTATACGACTCTGCTTCGCGTTTGAGATTCACGCGGGAGTCACAAAAGAGGAGAAGTACAAGAAATACAAGGAGGTTATGCAGAAAACAAGAGAATAGAGAGATCTAGGTCCAAGGGGGAGTTTGTTGATGCATGTATGTCCCTAGATCATGATATGAAATGTAATAGATCTTGTTTATCTGATTATGTAATTGAAATGATTAATGAAATGATATTGATTGTTTGTGATTTGTAATGTCTAATATTTCATTAATGAGTCGATATTGAATTGGTTAATTAGGTTTGTGATTGTTTGAATGGTTACACATAATGTTATATTAATTAATACATTCAAACTTAACTTAATGAAGTTCTCATGCGAATGGCCCATGCGAATGGACCACACGCATGAATAACTTCATACGATTGACTCAGTCGCACGACTGAACCAGGAGACTGGATCAGTCGTATGATTGACACATAAGATTGGCTCAGTCGCACGACTGAACACTCAGTCGTGCGGATGAATCAACCGCATGGTTCAATCGCACGACTGAACCATACTTATGGTCCAGTCGCCCGAATGAACAATACTAACCTATAAATACAACCCAATTCGTGGAAAAACGTAAGCATTCATACCATTACGACTCCAGACGTACCCTAGCCGTCCAGAAGCCTCCCAAATCGTTCTCCAAGTTCACAGAACACATTAGATCGATTCCCAATCGACTTCTAACGTTAGATTCAATTCTTGATTGATTCTTCGTGTGTTCTCACTGATTGGATCGCCAATCAAATAGGATTCCGCACTATTTGATCTGGTTTACACGCTAATCACTAGGTATTTCGTTCAAATACCAGGTCCTAACAGGGACTCCACTCAGCACCACCTTCGGTCTTCCAGAAATAGGATCAAACTTCAGACTTATGAATGACCTTTAGGTTGAATGAGGTCTTATGTTTACCCCACTGGTGTATGGTATTCCTTTTTTAAATGCAGCTCGAACCATCCTGAATCTTCACGGATTAGCATAAAGAAAGATCTAAACAGCCAGACGGTTAGCTCAAAAACCAGAGAGTCTTCAGAATCATGAGGGGATATCTGAAGTACTCGATTCATTTCTCCCCTTTAACAGCATAGACTTCCAAGTCTTCAAAAATGCCCACTCTATAATCTTGTTTGACTCTTTCTGATGTCTTTTGACTCTGTAGAGCTTTGTGCAGGCATTCTGCTTTGGCGGCACGAGTTGGGCTTTCATCTCTGCAAAAACAAGTTGCCCATTCAGCTTCTTTAAGTTGACATTAGCGTCTAAGCTTGGGTTTTACTTTCTTTCTTTTCCTTCTCTTTCTCTATCTCTTCTAACTTATCAAAAGTACCACTGCCAAACGTTTCACCCAAGTTGGGAATAACATGTCCTTCAGGGTCAGTGTACTGTGGATAGTGCTCTGCAGTGACATCTTCTATCTCAATATCATCTACATCGTTCAGCTCATCATCACTCGCGATATCAACTTCTGGAGCATCTTTGACCAGCTGTCAGGATTTAGTTTAAACATTTCAGTGAGCTGTTCGTCCGTCAGATCATGAATAATCTCTCCCTCTTCCGGAGTGTAGCTCACAGATCTCCTGACTATCCTTTGCAAGTCAAGAATCATTGTAAGTTGAGTCGTAACTTGCTGAAGGGGTTCGACATCATACTCGTCTGTCTGTTGAGTTTCATATGTTTGATTAAACATTAAGCACATCACACATGAGTCATTATATAACACATTAAAACATAAATAGTCATAAATGATCATTAATTACAATACTGTAATATATAATTCAAGAACAAAAGTTTTTTTTAAATACAAAGACATCTAATAATTACTTTTGTCTTGCTCCGTTGATTCTTCAGCTGGAGGAGCTGAGGACGAGGCTCTTTGATCTTGGTTTCTTTTAGTACGCCTCTCCTTAGCTTGAGGATTTGAGGCTGACGCAGGTGAATCACCTTCCTGATCATCATCATCATCCTCTTTATCTTTACCGCTCAGTCCTCCTTCATCAACATCTTCCTCAGAATCATCTTCATCCTCATCATCATCATCATCACCATCATCACCATCCTTGATCTTCAATGGCTCGCTCTTTGATCCCCTAAGCTTTACGAGTATCTTCTTGTTTTTCTTCTCCAGATCCTTTATCCTCTTGATCGACGCCATCACCAGCTAATTTTGACTAGTAAGCGCATGGTGAGCTCGACCTAAAGCTCTCTCATAGTGAGCATTCTTCTCTGTCAGCTCAACGATCTGCTTGCCTTGGGCGTTGTTGACCGCTATCAGCTGGTTAATCTGATTTGCTCTCATGTGATCTGTAGCTAACAGCTTTAGCACCAACCTGTTGAGGTTTGCCAGTTGTTCCTCTAACCCAACAGTGGGTAGAGTGGAGTCATGGGTCATTGGGGCTTGGGTGGATGTCCCGGCTTGGTGGGTGGTGGTAGTGGTGGTAGATGTGGTGAATATGGGAGGTGGAATGTGAGTGCGATGTGGTGGAGTGGCTGTGGTAGTGGTGGTGGATGGAGTGATAGTGGTAGTGGGAGGAGTGGTGGTGGCAGTGGTGGCTGTGGTGGTGGTAGTAGGTGATGTGGTAGTGGTGGTAGCTGTGACAGTGGTAGTGGCTGTGGCAGAAGATGTAATCACTGTAAACCTCAGCCTCTTACCCTTTTTGCCATGCGGCTATGCCATTCTCTTCTTCCTGGAGCCCTTTGCACTAGGCGCTCCCCCTTGGCTACTGGGCTGGTCAGGGGTGTAAGTAGGATCAGTAACATCAGCATCAGCACCCTCGACTCAGCCTGGCGTCCGCCAACCGCCTCGATCCCTCTGTCTGTGGCCATAACTCGGCTCCCAACAGTCCTCACTAATGGCTCATCATCCGACTCCTCATCCTCATCGACCAAGAAGTCTTGGTGGAAGGCAGCACTTTCAGGTCTACTAGGTGCCTCACCACCTTGACCTTGATCATCATCGTCGTCTTCGTCTTCGTCTGTGGGTGCCATGATGGGCTCGACGTCGGAGTCACTGTCATCGTGACGCCACTTCTTACGAGATTGCGCCACGTACTCCTCGTTGGCCAAGTGGTCAAACAGTCTCCTCACCGGGGGTTTGACTTGCTTTCCCCAGTAGACCTTCATCCGACCCAGTGTTGTATCATCCATAATCTCCAAAAAAACAGCATCCTCCCTTTCTTTAGGCAGTGAAGGGAGCTTCTTATCGATGATCATCTGTAGAAATCTTGGGTACATGCAGAACCCCTCCTTCCTCTTTGCCTCTATGTTCTCGACCATGTATGAAAATATCATCTGGGAGAAACTGAATGGGTGGTTCAGCACCAGAGCAAAATATGAATTCTGGATTTGATCTGACATCTCGTCAAATCCTCCTCTCCTCGATGCAATGCACTTGATGATGACGTTGGCTAAGTACTTAAACTGGGGGCACAGGTTGCATTTTTTGAGTACACCTGCGTTGATGTCCCTAGTGTACTTCATCCGCAAAAAGCAGCCCCTAACTGTCAGAGGGTGTAGCTTGGTCGGGTGGTCACCATCTTCACCTAGATCCAGGACTTCCCTAAGATCGGCTGCAGTAGAACTGATCTCTTGTCCGAAGATCGAGCTCCGGATGCTGTAGGGCTCAGTGGACCTATCAACAGTAGCCCCTTCCCAGAAGGTCTGCTGGAGTAATCTGTATGGAGTGCACAGTGTAGATATGGCCTTGAAGATCCTCAATCTCCTGAGAAAGGCAATGATCCCCGGCAAACTCGGAAGCATTCCGAGTGGTAGCATCTATCTGAGCACAGATGTTGTGCTTGGGGCTCATGGACCATCTATCAGCCATGTTACTGCAACACAAGAAACATATACATTAGATTAGTGCATAACAGAAGACAGTAGGAACTTAAACTGTTTTGATCAAACTGGCTCAGTCGTGCGATTGAATCTTACGACTGAGTTCAGTCGTGCGATTGAGCCTGCGACTGAGTTCAGTCGTGCGATTGATTCTGCGACTGAACTTAGTCGTATGCTATGCCATGCGGTTGAATCAGTCGTGCAACTGAACCCATGCGCATGATCCATACGTGCGATTGAATCATGCGTCTGGCTCAATCGTGCGACTGAAGTTCATTATCTAGTCCATTCGCATCCTACACTGTTGAACACTCCAACCTTGAATCTTGGTCAAAACTTGATGTTGGACGTTGTGTTTAGACTCATTAGAGTCACAGGGACTCTAAATATCACTTAATGTCCTTTATTTCAACGATTATGTCCATTTAAGTGGTCTATTTGAAGAGTTTTACTGATTTCTTGATTTGAGTCGATTAAGTCAGTTAGGGTTTGAATACACTGATCATTTAGATCGATTTCAGTCTCACAATACATGTAGATGAATGAGAAAACGATTAGGATCACAATCGGCAAGTAATCAAGGTAAAACGAAATTTGGGCAGAGTGTCTACGTATGAGAGTTTTCTGAATGCTTTGAAGGGTGGTAAGGATTACGACCGACTGACCCCTCTATTTATACTGCTTTTAATGTTCAGTCGTGCGACTGTACCCATACGCATGCTTCAATCGTGCGACTGGGGTTCAGTCGTGCGACTGGCTCATACTCCTTCATCCAGTCGTACGAATGGTTCATTCTGGTGATCCAATCGTATGGATGCTCCATACTCATGGTTCAATCGTATGATTGCCCCATACTCATGGTCCAATCGTGCGATTAGCTCATACTTATGGTCCAATCGTGCGATTAGCTCAAACTTATGGTTTTGACCTCATACACTTTCACACACTTAAAGTTTTACCTTTTGATATAACATTATGAACAATGATCATCTCAGACATGACCTTTTTAATTGAACATCATTTGATCACCTCAGACGTGATCCTTTTAATTTGAACTGATTTGGTCACCTCAGACGTGATCCTTTTTAATTTAAAAACATTTGATCACCTCAGACGTGATCCTTTTAATTTGAAAACATTTGATCACCTCAGACGTGATCCTTTTAATTTGAAACTGATTGGTCACCTCAAGCGTGACCCCTTTTAGTGAGTGATTCACAGAATTCATCTAGTTGTATAGTCCGACGTCTACACTACAAAAGACTAGAAAATAGAAAACAACTTTGAAATTTAAAGGAAAAACAAGACATATTTTTGTGTTTTTTTAAATTAGAGATGGATTGAAATCATTTAGAAAACCGTCTAGCAGATTTTTCTTCCTGAACAGCACAACTTCAAGTTAATTTGATCATTTCTGGAACGATTAAATATGGAATCATACAGGTAGATCAGAATCATTTGGGACATTTTAATCAAACATTTTGATGCTAGATTCTTGTTTTGACTGAGAGTCAATAGCAATTTAGGAAATCATACTAGAGCTATCAGATGCACACAATGATTTTGACTGTCAAGAATTGCAGCCACGATGATTCTCAGTATATTTGTCCTCGTAAATCCATACTCAGATTTTTGACTCACATTGGTGATGAGTTAGGTTATATTATTTCAACAAGCATTTGTGGATCCCACACTTATATGTTAATAAACATTCCTCAGGAGATTTTTGAGCGGTCTACGGGTATTTGACAAGAAGAAACTATTCTAAGAGCTTTCAAAGAGATGCGAAGCCTTAGGTCAGTGACATCGCACAATAGAGAGTTGCAAACAATAATGAATTCTAGAATATTTAGGTTATGCTTATCCTCAGGTCAGTGCCATTGCACATCAGAGAGGCACACAACCTATCTTCTTGTGAGAGCATTTTTTTTTCTTTTTGCATGTAACGCACCAACAATATTAGTCATTAGCTTGATTGCGCTTAACAATTTTTTCTTGTGCTTTGCTCATTTTTATGGTCATCCGCACACATTGTGCCGTTTATTTTGCTCGTCACCCCTTATTGGAAATACGTTGATTGTGTTAACCAGGGATAAGATGGGAACCCACAGCAAGTTGAACAACTTAGTTTGAATTTAAATCACCAATGAGGTCTACTCATCTATTGTGTTGAATCTACCGACACATCATATAATGGACTAGCAACCTCTAGGTCTACTTTCTCTATGTTATCTCAGTAGCAGACTAGTTTTACTATCATTTTTCCTTTTATTTTGCTTAGACTTCTCAGACTTATACTTCGAATTTTGCATCTTAATCAATTAAGTGCTTTTGAGGTCCCAAACAATTTGTTCCCTGTGTACTATCATTTTGCATAAACTGTAATGAAATATGATATATGATTTGATGTTTATTTATCTTTGACTCATATGTATGAACTTCTTATATAGGTTTGAGGTTGTTGTACACAATTCTAAGTCAATAATGATTGAGTATTATGTACAACCTAGTCGGATGATTATTCATGCTCATGGACATACTTATGGACCATACGCATGAATACATCATGCTTATGAACCAGTCGCACGACTGAACCAGGAGACTGGATCAGTCATACGATTAAGACATAAGATTGAGACTGAACCTTCAGTCGTGTGTATGACTCAATCGCATGATTCAGTCGCACGACTGAACCATGGTTCAGTCGTACGAATGAAAACCCCTAACCTATAAATACCACCTAATTCGTGGAAAAATATAACACTTGAAGAGATATTGCGAATACACATATACCCTAGCCGTCCAGAAGGTCCCAAATAGCCTGTCCAAGTTCATAGTTCGTTCCTGATCGATTCCTACTCGTTCTACGTTTTAGTTCAATCTTATATCAATCGGGTTATCGTTCTCACTGATTGGATCACCAATCAAATAGGATTCCGCACTATTTGATCCGGTATAAACGCAGAATCAGTTAGTACTCCGTCCGTACACGGTCAATCAAAGATAAATAAACATCAAATCATATATCATATTTCATTACTTCGTCAAATTACACATATGTAAGACATGAAAGACTTTTACATTTAAGCACATAAACTAGGAACACATGTATCTACAAACTTACCCTTGGACCTAGTTTACCCTATAATCTAACATTCTTCACATGTTCTTGGAACTTCTTGTACTTCTCTTCTCTTGTGACTCCTGCATGTATATCAAATGCAAAACAGAGGCGTATGACGTGTTGGAATTGAAGAGCTTGTACAATGTCTTGAGTGCCATAGAACAGTGTATAAAGTATAGACATCTTCAGCAGACAAGTTAGTGAGTCACATTGGGTCAAATACCCTGATAGTCTCTATCTTACCATCTCTATTCAAAACTATGACCGCTTCCCTTATACTCCAGTCATAATACCACCATTTGAAGAGGGGAGTGAAGTCCTGAGGCATTTCCCGTAAGGGAATCTTGGACATTGTGCACGGGGGACTCCACTTCAGCACCACCTTCGGTCTTCCAGAAATAGGATCAACTTCAGACTTATGAATAAACCTCTTAGGTTGTTGAGGTCTAAAGTTTACCCACCTGGTGTGGTATTTCTTCTTTAATGCTACCTCGAACCATCCTGACATCTTCCTAGAGTTAGCATACAGAAGATCTAAACATGCCAGGCGGTTGAGCTCAAAACCAGGAAAAGTCTTCAGATCATATGGATATTTAAAGTACTCAATTCCTTTCTCCCTCTTAACAACATAAACATCCAAATCTTCAAAAGATGCCCACGCTATAATCTTGCCTGACACTTTCTGATGTCTTTTGACATTGTAGCGCTTTGTGTAGGCATTCTGCTTTGGCGGCACGCGTTGGGCTCTCATCTCTGCAAAACAAGCTGCCCATTCAGCTTTCTTTAAGTCGAAATTAGCGTCTGAAGCTTGGGCTTTACTTTCATTCTTTTCCTTCTCTTTCTCTATCTGTTCTAACTTATCAAAAGTACCACTGCCAAATGTTTCACCCAAGTTGGGGATAACATGTCCTTCAGGGTCAGTGTACTATGGATAGTGCTCTGCAGTGACATCTTCTATCTCAACCTCATCTACATCGTTCAGCTCATCATCACTTGCGACATCAATTTCTGGAGCATCTTTGACCAGCTCGTCAGGATTTAGTATAAACATTTCAGCGAGCTGTTCGTCCGTCAGATCATGAATGATTTCTCCCTCTTCCAGAGTGTAGCTCACAGATCTCCTGACTATCCCTTGCAAGTCAAGAATCATTGTAAGTTGAGTCTTAACTTGCTAAAGGGGTTCGACATCATCCTCGTCTGTCTGTTGAGTTTATTCTGTTTGATTAAACATTAAGCACATCACACATGAGTCATTATATAACACATTTAAACATAAATAGTCATAAATGATCATTAATTACATTACTGTAATATATAATTCAAGTACAAAAGTTTTTTTAAAATACAAAGACATCTAATAATTACTTTTGTCTTGCTCCGTCGATTCTTCAGCTGGAGGAGCTAAGGACGAGGCTTCCTGATCTTGGTTTCTTTTAGTACGCCTCTATTAGCTGAGGATTTGAGCGGACGCAAGTACATACACCTTCCTGATCATCAGCCTCCTCTTTAATCTTTTCCGCTCAGTCCTCCTTCATCAACATCTTCTTCAAAATCATCTTCATCCTCATCATCATCATCATCATCATCATCATCAGCATCACCATCATCACCATCCTTGATCTTTAATGGCTCGCTCTTTGATCCCTTAAGCTTTAGGAGTATCTTCTTGTTTTTCTTCTCCAGATCCTCTATCCTCTTGACCGACGCCATCACCAGCTCATTTTGACTAGTAAGTGCATGGTGAGCTCGGCCTAAAGCTCTCTCATACTGAGCATTCTTCTCTGTCAGCTCAACGGTCTGCTTGCCTTAGGCGTTGTTGACCATTATCAGCTGGTTAATCTGGTTTGCTCTCATGTGATCTGTAGCTAACAGCTTTAGCACCAACCTGTTGAGGTTTGCCAGCTGTTCCTCTAACCCAACAATGGGTAGAGTGGAGTCATGGGTCATTGGGACTTGGGTGGATGTCCCGGCTTGGTAGGTCGTGGTAGTGGTGGTAGATGTGGTGAATATGGGAGGTGGAATGTTAGTGGGATGTGGTGGAGTGGCTGTGGTAGTGGTGGTGGATGGAGTGATAGTGGTAGTGGGAGGAAGTGGTGGTGGAAGTAGTGGTTGTGGTGGTGGTAGTAGGTGATGTGGTAGTGGTGGTAGCTGTGACAGTGGTGGTGGCTGTGGCAGAAGATGTAATCACTGTAAACCTCAGCCTTTTACCCTTTTTGCCATGAGGTTGTGCCATTCTCTTCTTCCTGGAGCCCTTTGCACTAGGCGCTCCCCCTTGGCTGCTGGGCTGGTCAGGGGTGTAAGTAGGATCAGTAACATCAGCATCTACACCCCTCGACTCAGCCTTGCGTCCGCCAACCGCCTCGATCCCTCTGTCTGTGGCCACAACTCGGCTCCCGACAGTCCTCACTAAAGGCTCATTATCCGACTCCTCATCCTCATCGACCAAGAAGTCTTGGTGGAAGGCAGCACTTTCAGGTCCACTAGGTGCCTCACCACCTTGACCTTGATCATCATCGTCGTCTTCGTCTTCGTCTGTGGGTGCCATGATGGGCTTGACGTCGGAGTCACTGTCATCGTGACACCACTTCTTACGAGATTGCGCCACGTACTCCTTGTTGGCCAAGTGGTTAAACAGTCTCCTCACCGGGGGTTTGACTTGCTTTCCTCGGTAGACCTTCATCCGACCCGGTGTCGTATCATCCATAATCTCCAAAACAACTGCATCCTCCCTCTCTTTAGGCAGTGAAGGGAGCTTCTGATCAATGATCATCTGTAGAAATCTTGGGTACATGCAGAACCCCTCCTTCCCCTTTGCCTCTATGTTCTCGACCATGTATGAGAATATCATCTTGGAGAAACTAAACGGGTGGTTCAGCACCAGAGCAACATATGCATTCTTGATTTGATCTGACATCTCGTCAAATCCTCCTCTCCTCGACGCAATTCACTTGATGATGACGTGGGCTAAGTACTTAAACTGGGGGCAAAGGTTGCTTTTATTGAGCACACCTGCGTTGATGTCATTAGTGTACTTCATCCGAAGAAAGCAGCCCCTAAGAGTCAGAGGGTGTAGCTTGGTCGGGTGGTCACCATCTTCACCTAGATCCAGGACTTGCCTAAGATCGGCTGTAGTAAAACTGATCTCCTGTCCGAAGATCGAGCTCTGGATGCTGTAGGGCTCAGTGGACCTATCCACAGTAGCTCCTTCCCAGAAGGTTTGCTGGAGTGATCTGTATGGAGTTCAAGGTGTAGATATGGCCTTGAAGATCCTCGATCTCCTGAGAAAGGCAATGATCCCCGCAAACTCGGAAGCATTCTGAGTGGTAGCATCTATGTGAGCACAGATGTTGTGCTTGGAGCTGATGGACCATCTATCAGCCATGTTGCTGCAACACAAGAAACATATACATTAGATTAGTGCATAACAGAAGACTGTAGGAACTTAAACTGTTTTGATCAAACTGGCTCAGTCGTGCGACTGAACCATGAGGCTGAGTTCATTCGTGCGATTGAGCCTGCGACTGAGTTCAGTCGTGCTATTGAGTCTGCGACTGAACTTAGTCGTATGTTATGCCATGCGGTTGAATCAGTCGTGCGACTAAACCCATGTGCATGATTCATACGTGTGATTGAATTGTGCGACTTGCTCAATCGTGCGACTGAAGCTCATTAGCATGTCCATTCGCATCCTACACTGTTGAACACTCCAACCTTGAATCTTGGTCAAAACTTGATGTTAGACGTCGTGTTTAGACTCATTAGGTTCGCAGGGACTCTAAATATCAGTTAATGTCCTTTATTTCAATGATTATGCCCATTTAAGTTGTCTATTTGAAGGGTTTAACTGATTTCTTGATTTTAGTTGATTAAGTGTGACATCCGTCACCTTAAGATCCGTCAATTAACGTGATTGTCCGTTATCTATTCTTTGATCGATCATTCCTCATCCTTATTTGACTCTTTATGTGGATATCATGTGTGCTTTATCATCGTTGTGTGTGTGTTCATTATAATCATATGTTAACCTTAAAAGACTTTTTAAACTTTCATTTTCGAAACCGTCAAATATATCTTTTTATATATATTAAATGTTTTTAACATAACCATTTCTTAAGTCATAATAACATTAAATGTACTTTTGAAATTAAAATAAAACATCTAATAAAGTCGTTTTTCAACCGAACCAAATTTGGGAAAACTCGGGGGTTAAGTGCAGGGACTAAACTTGTAATTTTGTAAACATAGGCTGGGTATAAATACCCCTTACCAGCCCTAAGCCTTCATTTTCACCATCTTCTTCATCTTCATCCTCTCTACACACACAAAATCTTCATTCTAGCACCGAATCCTACCCGTGTGGTTTGTTTTCTTCGTCTAGACACCATCTACAGCTTAGACTACTCATTTCTAGCAGGTAGTCGTCTTTGGTTGTCCGTTTTCTAGCCTTTTCACGGCTGTCCAAAACTAGGGTTTCGGGTGTTCGGTTCAACCCGAACACACAAGGTCGTTTGGGTGCGTGTGAGGTCTCTTTGCTTGTGTTCCATGTTTGTTTATGTTTGTTGAGTGTTTCTGGAGGTCCTTATGGTATAAAACCCGTGTTTAGAGCAGCTCAGGGGCTGCTCAGCCCGACCACAGTCGCGATTCTGCAGATCAGGCGACTAGGTCTACCATGCGATTGAGCCGTGCAACTGAGTGAGTCGTGCGACTGAATCATGCGTCTGAGTCAATCGTGCGACTGGGTTGTGCGACTAGGCATGTCGTGCGACTGAGTTGTGCGACTGAATGTCTGTATGCGATTGAGTCATGCGTGCGAATGAATGTATGTGATTGGGTCATGCGTATGAGTGATTGTGTGCGATAGAGTCAGGTGACCGACTGAATGTATGCGACTGTGTGTGATTCGCACGACTGGAGTCCAATCGAATGAATGAAGGTTCAATCGTACGAAAGTAGCTAATTCGCACGATTGAAGGTTGATTCGTGCGTATGGAGGTTGATTCGTGCGATTGGGTGTTGTGTGGTACGACTGAAGGCTAGTCATACGAATGAAGGCTCAATCGTACGAATGAAGCTGATTCGCACGATTGAGGGTTGATTCGTACGAATGGAGGTTGAGTCGTGCGTCTGGTCTTATCGTGCGACTGAAATTATTGTGTTTGATCTCCTGTGTGCATGGTGTGAGTATGACGTGTGATGTTGAGGTAACATTAACACAATAGCCATTGTTCGGCCACAAAGATTAAAGTCAATGCGAAAAAGGGCACAAATACTATTTTAAACAAATTAAACTAACGATTTACAACGATCAACCGACTTATAACTATGGACACATATTCAATACTTCTTCAATAACAGTGAGACTTTTACTCAAATATCATCATTATTGGCGACAATGTCTTGTACTTGGATCTACATAAGATCTAGTACGCGTGTCAGTTTGTGTGTGTTATACGCGACCCAGCCGATACAACCCAAACCGACCCATCATTATTACGCGCTTATACATCGTATCATTAATGCTTTACAATAACTGTCAATAGGTGTTTGACTGTTTATTTGCATTCAACATTTGGGATTACATCGATCATACATACTTACCACCTAACAAGTGAGTTTCGTGGCCCCTTTTCACATTTATACAATATTTCAATCATTTACAACTTGGGGGAAAAGTATGCTTACTCATTTTCAATGCTGTACAGCTTACATACATTTTACATAAAAGGAATCAATGTGATACTGTGTTGCAAGTACTATTTGATACATGCTTGGGTCTGCTATGTGGTTCTATCTTCGCAACTATTTAATTCCAGTGTGGGAACCGACGGTTAGGTATTGGTAGTACTACTGGGTTGACACCCCCACCCTTGTTCGATGGTATACTAGTTGGTACCATTAGTGGCCAGGAACGGGCCCTTGGGTGAATATATGCCGACAATTTCTTTGTGTACGTCGCTAGGTTTGGTTGCAAAGCTCATGTCATGTGATTTTACTTGTGTATATAACTGTATTCACGGTATTCCATTACGCTTACATATTACAGCATCACTTACATTTTTATTACATAAACCTGCGAGCTCACCAACAATTATGTTGACCGTTTTAAGCATATCTTTTCAGGTGATCATGCAAGTCCAGGAATCTAGGTGTGCTGCCTTAGTAGAGACCCTAGGATGCATTTTTGGGGACTTATCATATTTTGACAAACAATCTTTTTGAACAATGTTAACAACTGTAAACAATTATCAGCTTTTCGAAACTTGTTCCCGGGTTGTGGGAATTAACATTTACAATTTCATCCTTATGTGATTATGTGTTATCATTATCATGTTATGCTTATGGCTATGTTGTCGTGAACACTGACTAAACACGACACAAGTCCCCTTGTTGTCGGGTGTCGTCATGACACGCTTGTCATCATTTATTTATATTGCATCTCTATCGCTTACCATGTGTTATGACGATCCCGGTCTCGTTACATCCCCGTGTTTCCGCTTTTAGCGGGGGTGTGACTGATTGGTATCAGATCCATTGGTTATAGAGAATTAGGCAATGTGCTTGACCTAGACTATAACCTAGGAACCTTCATGTAGATTTGCATGCTAGGACTCTGTATGCATATTATATCTCGTGTATGTGTTCCTCGCTGCTTGATTTGTTCATCTATTTGTTATGTGATCTTTCCACCCTATGAGAGAGCCCTTGTGCTCATTCTTTTATAGGGATGCTTCTATTGAATCTTCCGTTCCCTCTGCGCGCCGAGTTAGTTTATCAGATCCGGATATTAAACCCGAAGAGATCTTCACAGATCATGCTATTGCGCTTGACCTTGGACATTGAGATTAAACCTGAGGAGGCCTTGTCTGAAACCTCGAAAGAGGAAGGAAATAGACAACCTCCGCTAGACTAAACATGATTGTATACATGGACTTACAACTGTTGTGATGGATTATCACTGAAACATTATCAATTCATGGTGTGAGAACTGCACGAATTGCATGCGATGTGTGATGACAATGAGTGTGATATTAACTTGGGAATAATGGACTTGATGAGTGTTATGGATATACACTTTCAATTGATT
Source organism: Flaveria ramosissima (assembly GCA_025215565.1). Classification (NCBI taxonomy): domain Eukaryota; kingdom Viridiplantae; phylum Streptophyta; class Magnoliopsida; order Asterales; family Asteraceae; genus Flaveria; species Flaveria ramosissima. The sequence continues at coordinate 19,538,029 of CM046035.1, forward strand.
TAAGCTTATGTGTTTACTTTTCTATGATTAGGACATGCGGCCTCGAAGAGTTACCCGCAGCAATAGTGGCGGGAGTGAAGCCCCAAGGGGCAGAGGCAGAGGCAGAGGTAGAGCACCAAGAACAAATGATGCTCCTGCCAGTAACAGTCAAGGAACAGGGAACGCCGACATGGCAGTCCTGATTGCTCAACAGTTGGCCGCACTGATTCCTACTATTGTGGCCCAAGTGAGCGACGCACTCAAACAACACCACCCTCATGGGGATGGTGGCAACGATGATGGAACCCAAGGTGGGATCGAAACTGAGACGGGAAACGGAAACCCGACCGGAAACGAGAGCAACCAGGAAACCAGGAATGGTGGTACTGTCGGTATTGAGACTGGGGTGGTTAATGCTCGTCGGGGATGTTCGTACAAGCAGTTTGTGGCTTGCAAACCGAGGGAATTCGATGGGAAAGGTGGGGCGATAGCCCTAACCAGGTGGCTAGAGAAGATGGAGGCAGTGATTGATATTAGTGAGTGCCTCGACAGTCAAAGGATCAAGTATGCCACTTGTTCACTACAGGGTAAGGCCCTAACCTGGTGGAACACCCAAGTTCAAGCTAGAGGACGAGAATCTGCGATGCAGATGTCTTGGGATGAGTTCAAACCCTTGATCACTGAGGAATACTGCCCTCTCAATGAGATGCAGAAACTAGAGCATGAATTCTGGAATCATGCTATGGTGAGGGCGGGCATGCAGCTTATACTGATCGTTTTCATGAGCTGGCATGGTTGGTTCCGCATCTGGTCACGCCGGAATCAAAGAGGATTTAAAGGTACATTTGGGGACTCGCGCCTCAAATTAGAGCAATGGTCACAGCAGCCGCTCCTCCTACTATTCAAAGCGCAATTCTGAAAGCTGGCGCTTTGACTGATGAGATGGTTAGAACTGGGGTTTTGGGCAGAGGAGCAGAGAAGCGAAAGGATGTTGGGGAATCGAGCCGGTCGAGTGCCGGAAAGTTTGAGAAGAGGGTCAAGATGACCAGGAATTTTGTGGCCGTGTCTCAGGCCAAGAGAGAGTATATGGGGCCGCACCCCAAATGTGACAGGTGCAATTATCATCATCCCCCAGGGACGCAGTGCCGGGTGTGCGCGAACTGTAGGCGCCCGGGTCATTTGGCGAGAGACTGTAGGACTGCGCCGAATCTTGTAGCACCCGTCAACGCGGTTAACCCCGCCGGGAATGCAAGGGCTTGTTTTGAGTGTGGGAGCCCTGATCATTACAGAAACATGTGTCCCAGGCTGAATCACGCACCGGGACAACAGGGGAACAACCAGCAGCAGCTGATGGCTATCGCTGGGAATCAAGGCCCGACTACTCAGGGGAATGCAGCTCGGGGACGTGCATTCGTCATTGGAGCCAATGATGCTCGTCAGGACCCGAATGTTGTCACGGGTACGCACTTACTCAATCATCACTTCGCATCTATATTATTTGATACTGGAGCAGACAATAGTTTTATATCTTCTGAGTTTGTGCAATTGCTTGACTTGAGTACTAGTAGGATAGAAACTAGCTACTCAGTAGAGATGGCCAATGGTAGGGTTGTTTAGGCCGACGAGATCATTAGGAAGTGCTCGTTAACATTGGAGGATCATGCCTTTGAGATAGACTTGATACCCTTTGAGCTAGGAAGTTTTGATGTGATTGTAGGCATGGATTGGTTGTCGCAAAACGGAGCAGAGATTGTCTGTCGAGACAAAGTAGTACGTATCCCTATGCCAAACGGGGAAGTACTCAAGGTTCAGGGAGAACGACCGGGTAAGAACTTAAAGCTTATTTCCTGCATGAAAGCACGCCAGAGTTTACGAAAGCAGTGCTACGCTTTTCTGGCTCATGTGGTTGAAAAGAAAGACGAAGAGAGGAAACTGGTGGATATTCCAGTGGTACGGGATTACCTAGAAGTATTTCCAAATGACTTGTCTGGTTTGCCTCCTCCACGACAGGTGGAATTCCGTATAGAGTTGGTTCCTGGAGCTACACCGATAGCGAAGACGCCATATCGACTAGCGCCATCCGAAATGCAAGAGCTGTCTAGTCAGTTACAGGAACTACTGGAGAAGGGTTTTATCCGACCGAGTCATTCACCGTGGGGAGCGCTGGTACTATTTGTGAAAAAGAAGGATGGATCGTTCCGCATGTGCATCGACTACCGTGAACTGAACAAGTTGACGGTGAAGAATAGATATCCTCTCCCCAGGATCGACGATTTATTTGATCAGCTGCAGGGAACTTCGTATTTCTCAAAAATCGATCTTCGTTCTGGTTATCATCAGCTAAGGGTTTTCGAGGACGACATACCGAAGACTGCGTTCAGGTCTCGTTATGGGCACTATGAGTTCTTGGTCATGCCGTTTGGGCTTACTAACGCACCAGCTGTGTTTATGGATCTAATGAATCGGGTGTGCAAACCTTACTTGGATAAGTTCGTGATCGTGTTCATAGACGATATCCTTATCTACTCCCGATCAAAAGAGGATCATGAAGAACAACTTCGGGCAATTCTGGAGCTGCTACGCGAAGAGAAACTTTTCGCCAAATTCTCAAAGTGTGAGTTTTGGTTGCGGGAAGTGAAGTTTTTGGGTCATCTGGTTAATGAGGACGGGATTCATGTAGATCCCGGCAAGATCGAAGCGGTGAAGAAATGGGATACGCCCCAGACACCATCAGAGATACGGCAATTCTTGGGATTGGCCGGTTATTATCGTCGCTTCATCGCGAACTTTTTAAGGATCACTCAACCGTTAACCCTGCTTACTCAGAAAGACAAGAAGTTTGACTGGGGATGTGCACAAGAACAAGCGTTCCAAACGTTGAAAGAGAAGTTATGCAACGCTCCTATACTGTCTCTCCCAGACGTAACTGATGATTTTGTGGGTTACTGCGATGCGTCACATCAAGGATTGGGGTGTATATTAATGCAGAAGGATAAGGTGATTGCTTACGCTTCGCGACAGCTTAAAGTGCACGAAAAGAACTACACCACTCATGATCTTGAGTTGGGCGCTGTAGTATTTGCACTCAAGATTTGGAGGCATTACCTGTATGGCACCAAATGCATCATCTTCACCGATCATAAGAGCCTCCAACATATTCTGCATTAGAAGGAACTTAATATGCGCCAACGACGTTGGGTAGAGCTTCTTAGCGACTACGATTGTGAAATCCGGTATCATCCCGGGAAAGCTAACGTGGTGGCTGATGCCTTAAGCCGTAAAGAACGTGTGAAACCACTGCGTGCACGAGCGTTGGGATTGACCATCCAAACCAACTTGAAAGCTCAGATCCAAATTGCACAAAGTGAGGCATTGAAAGAAGAAAACCTTGCGGGAGAAGAATTCCGGGGGTTAGATAAACAGATGATTCGCAAGGATGACGGTATACAGTACTTCATGGATCGCATATGGGTACCCAAATGGGGAGGTGTTCGAACCTTAGTCATGGATGAAGCCCACAAGACGCGATATTCTATTCATCCTGGTGCAGACAAGATGTATCATGATCTCAAGGATCTGTACTGGTGGCCAGGCATGAAGAAAGACATTGCCTTATACGTCAGCAGATGCTTGACGTGTTCCAAAGTCAAAGCTGAACATCAGAAACCATCGGGATTATTACAGCAACCTGAAATTCCCGAGTGGAAATGGGAGAACATAGCTATGGATTTCATTACCAAACTCCCTAGAACAAGCAGCTGTCATGACTCGATATGGGTCATTGTTGATCGAATGACAAATCAGCACATTTCTTGCCTATCCGAGAAGACTACAAATAGATGGATAAGTTGGCGAGATTGTACATCAAAGAGGTCGTGACACGGCACGGGGTGCCGGTGTCAATCATATCCGACCGTGATAGCCGATTCACTTCACGATTTTTGGCAGACTTACAGAAAGCGATGGGCACTCGGTTAGACATGAGTACAGCCTATCATCCTCAGACAGATGGCCAAAGTGAACGAACTATACAGACGCTAGAAGACATGTTGAGAGCGTGTGTAATCGATTTTGGTGGTAGTTGGGATGCTCATCTACCGTTGATTGAGTTCTCCTACAACAACAGCTACCATACAAGCATTGGATGTGCTCCATTTGAAGCGTTGTATGGAAGGAAATGCAGATCTCCCGTTTGTTGGGCCGAGATTGGTGAAAGTCAACTAACAGGCCCCGAGATCATTCAAGAAACAACAGACAAGATTTTCCAAATCAAAGATCGACTTAAAGCCGCGCGAGATCGCCAAAAGAGCTATGCCGACAATCGTCGGAAGCCTCTAGAATTCAATGTTGGGGATCGTGTGTTACTCAAAGTCTCCCCTTGGAAAGGAGTCGTTCGATTCGGAAAGAAAGGGAAGTTAGCCCCAAGATACGTTGGACCATTTGAGATCACTGAAAGGATCGGTCCAGTGGCTTACCGGTTAAGGTTGCCACAAGAGCTTAGCGGTGTGCATGATACTTTTCACGTGTCAAACCTCAAGAAGTGTTTGGCCGATGAATCCCTTCACGTGCCAATCGAGGAAATCAAGATTGACGACAAGCTTCATTTTGTTGAGGAACCCATTGAGATCATGGATCGAAAGTCAAGCAACTGAAGCGCAGTAGGATACCTATTGTTCGCGTAAGGTGGAATTCAAAACGAGGGCCAGAGTTTACATGGGAACGTGAAGATCAGATGAAACTCAAATATCCACATCTTTTCGAGGATGACACTCTTGGACCTAACTCCAGCTGAATTTCGGGACGAAATTCTCTCAACTGGGGGATACTGTGACATCCGTCACCTTAAGGTCCGTCAATTAACGTGATTGTCCGTTATCTATTCTTTGATCGATCATTCCTCATCCTTATTTGACTCTTTATGTGGATATCATGTGTGCATTATCATCGTTGTGTGTGTGTTCAGTATAATCATATGTTAACCTTAAAAGACTTTTAAAACTTTCATTTTCGAAACCGTCAAATATATCATTTTTATATATATTAAATGTTTTTAACATAACCATTTCTTAAGTCATAATAACATTAAATGTACTTTTACAATTAATATAAAACATCTAATAAAGTCGTTTTTCAACCGAACCAATTTGGGAAAACTCGGGGGTTAAGTGCAGGGACTAAACTTGTAATTTTGTAAACTTGGGCTGGGTATAAATACCCCTTACCAGCCCTAAGCCTTCATTTTCACCATCTTCTTCATCTTCATCTCTCTACACACACAAAATCTTCATTCTAGCACCGAATCCTACCCGGGTGTTTTGTTTTCCTTTACTTCGTCTAGACACCAGCTACGTCTTAGAGCAGCTCGGTGGCTGCTCACCCGACCACAGTCGCGATTCTGCAGATCAGGCGACTGGGTCTAACCATGTGATTGAGCCGTGCGACTGAGTGAGTCGTGCGACTGAATCATGCGTCTGAGTCAATCGTGCGACTGGTTGTGCGACTAGGCATGTCGTGCGACTGAGTTGTGCGACTGAGTGTCTTTATGCGATTGAGTCATGCGTGCGAATGAATGTATGCGATTGAGTCATGCGTATGAGTGATTGTGTGCGATTGAGTCAGGTGACCGACTGAATGTATGCGACTGTGCGTGATTCGCACGACTGGAGTCCAATCGCACGAATGAAGGTTCAATCGTACGAAAGTAGCTAATTCGCACGATTGAAGGTTGATTCGTGCGTATGGAGGTTGAGTCGTGCGATTGGGTGTTGTGTGGTACGACTGAAGGCCAGTCATACGAATGAAGGCTCAATCGTACGAATGAAGCTGATTCGCACGATTGAGGGTTGATTCGTACGAATGGAGGTTGAGTCGTGCGTCTGGTCTTGTCGTGCGACTGAAATTGTTGTGTTTGATCTCCTTGTGCGGGTGTGAGTATGACGTGTGATGTTGAGGGTAACATTAACACAATAGCCATTGTTCGGCCACAAAGATTAAAGTCAACGCGAAAAGGGCACAAATACTATTTTAAACAAATTAAACTAACGCTTTACAACGATCAACCGACTTATAACTATGGACATATTCAATACTTCTTCAATAACAATGAGACTTTTACTCAAATATCATCATTATTGGCGACAATGTCTTGTACTTGGATCTACATAAGATCTAGTACGCGTGTCAGTTTGTGTGTGTTATACGCGACCCCCAGGCGATACGACCCGAACCGACCCATCATTATTATGCGCTTATACATCATATCATTAATGCTTTACAATAACTGTCAATAGGTGTTTGACTGTTTATTTGCATTCAACATTTGGGATTACATCGATCATACATACTTACCACCTAACAAGTGAGTTTCGTGGCCCCTTTTCACATTTATACAATATTTCAATCATTTACAACTTGGGGGAAAAGTATGCTTACTCATTTTCAATGCTGTACAACTTACATACATTTTACATACAAGGAATCAACGTGATACTGTGTTGCAAGTACTATTTGATACATGCTTGGGTCTGCTGTGTGGTTCTATCTTTGCAACTATTTAATTCCAGTGTGGGAACCGACGGTTAGGTATTGGTAGTACTACTGGGTTGACACCCCCACCCTTGTTCGATGGTATACTAGTTGGTACCATCAGTGGCCAGGAACGGGCCCTTGGGTGAATATATGCCGACAATTTCTTTGTGTACGTCGCTAGGTTTGGTTGCAAAGCTCATGTCATGTGATTTTACTTGTGTATATAACTGTATTCACGGTATTCCATTACGCTTACTATTACAGCATCACTTACATTTTTATTACATAAATCTGCGAGCTCACCAACAATTATGTTGACCGTTTTAAGCATATCTTTTCAGGTGATCATGCAAGTCCAGGAATCTAGGTGTGCTGCCTTAGTGGAGACCCTAGGATGCATTTTTGGGACTTATCATATTTTAACAAACAATCTTTTTGAACAATGTTAACACTGTAACAATTATCATCTTTTGAAACTTGTTCCTGGTTGTGGGAATTAACATTTACAATTTCATCCTTATGTGATTATGTGTTATCATTATCATGTTATGCTTATGGCTATGTTGTCGTGAACATTGACTAAACACGACACAAGTCCCCTTGTTGTCGGGTGTCGTCATGACACGCTTGTCATCATTTATTTATATTGCATCTCTATCGCTTACCATGTGTTATGACGATCCCGGTCTCGTTACATCCCCGTGTTTCCGCTTTTAGCGGGGGTGTGACATTAAGAAGTCAGTTAGGGTTTGATTACACTGGTCATTTTAGATCGATTTCAGTCTCACAAACCTGTAGATAAATGAGAAATCGTTATGATCACAATCGGCAAGTAATCAAGGTAAACGAAATTTGGGCAAGTGTGTGTGCGTATGTGCGATTTCAGAGAATTTGAATGGTGGTAAGGGTTACGACCGAGTGACCCCTCTATTTATACTGCTTTTAATGTTCAGTCGTGCGACTGTACCCATACGCATGCTTCAATCGGCGACTGGGGTTGAGTTGTGCGACAGGCTTCATACTCCTTCATCCAGTCGTATGATTGGTTCATTCTGGTGATCCAATCGTATGGATGTTCCTACTCATGGTCCATCGTGCGATTTGCTCATACTTATGGTCCAATCGTGCGATTGGCTCATACTTATGGTCCAATCATGCGATTGGCTCATACTTATGAAGTTGACCTCATACACTTTCACACACTTAAAGTTTTACCTTTTGATATAACATTATGAACAATGATCATCTCAGACATGACCTTTTTAGCTAAACATCATTTGATCACCTCAGACGTGATCCTTTTAATTTGAACAGATTTGGTCACCTCAGACGTGATCCTTTTTCATTTGAAAACATTTGATCACCTCAGACGTGATCCTTTTAATTTGAAAACATTTGATCACCTAAGACGTGATCCTTTTAATTTGAAACTGATTTGTCACCTCAGACGTGACCCCTTTTAGTGAGTGATTCACAGAATTCATCTAGTTGTATAATCCGACGTCTACACTACAAAAGACTCGAAAATAGAAAACAACTTTGAAATTTAAAGGAAAAACAACACGTATTTTTGGGTTTTTTTATTAGAGATGGATTGAAATCTTTTAGAAAACCGTCTAGCAGATTTTTCTTCCTGAAAAGCACAGCTTCAAGTTAATTTGATCATTTCTGGAACGATTCATTATGGAATCATACAGGTATATCAGAATCATTTGGGACATTTTAATAAAATATTTTGATGCTAGATTCTTGTTTTGACCGAGAGTCAATAGCAATTTTAGGAAATCATACTAGAGCTATAAGATGCACACAATGATTTTGACTGTCAAGAATTGCAGCCACGATGATTGTTATTATATTTGTCCTCTTAAATCCATACCCAGATTTTTGACTCACATTGGTGATGAGTTAGGTTATATTATTTCAACAAGCATTTGTGGATCCACACTTAGATGGTAATCAACATTCCTCAGGAGATTTTTGAGCGGTCTACAGGTATTTGACAAGAAGACACTATTCTAAGAGCTTTCAAAGAGATGCCAAGCCTCAGATCAGTGCCATCGCACAGCAGAGAGGTGCAAACAACAATGAATTCTAGAATATTAAGGTTATGCTTATCCTCAGGTCAGCGCCATCGCACAGCAGAGAGGCACACAACCTATCTTCTTGTGAGAGCTTTTTTTTTCTTTTTGCACGTAACGCACCAACAACATTAGTCATTAGCTTGATTGAGCTTAACAATTTTTTCTTGTGCTTTGCTCTTTTTTATGATCATCCGCACACATTTGTGGCGTTTATTTTGCTTGTCACCCCTTATTGGAAATACGTTGATTGTGTTAACCAGAGATAAGATGGGAACCCACAGCAAGTTGAACAACTTAGTTTGAATTTAAATCACCAATGAGGTATACTCATCTATTGTGTTGAATCTACCGACATATCATATAATGGACTAGCAAGCTCTAGGTCTACTTTCTCTATGTTACCTCAGTAGCAGACTAGTTTTACTATCATTTTTCCTTTGTTTTTCCTTAGACTTCTTAGACTTATACTTTGAAATTTTGCATCTTAATCATTTAAGTGCTTTTGAGGTCCTAAACAATTTGTTCCCTGTGTACTATCATTTTTCATAAGCGTTGAATCAGAATCACAGATTTGATTACATTTCTTTCAGCTAAGCTGCCCTCCTCCCTTGTTTTTTAAGTAATTAAATACTGCACGAATTAAATACTAAACTAAACTATTCTTCCCCTAAAATTCTAAAGCCGAAAATCCTTTTGTGTTTTTGGATTTTAATTGACAGGAAAATAAAATAAATAAATAAAATAAAAAGAAACAAAAAAACTTGTCGGACTACTCACTTTCTTCTTCTAAAATCACATCACTTTTCTTTTTTACGCCATTAACCTCTAAAAGATATAAAAACCGTGGTTTATCAAATGCTTTTGTGTAGAGGTCGGCGCGTTGAAAATCCGTATTAATTTTAACAACATCGATTAATTGTTTTTCAAAACAGTCACGTATAAAGTGATATTTAATACCGATGTGTTTAGTTTTAGGGTGTTTGGACCGGATTTTTGGTGACAGCAATAGCACAAATTATCAACAAAAATAGGGGTGTTAGGAAAATTCCAAACCGTAGTCGCGCATTTGATGTTGAATCCAAATGATTTGTGAACAGCAACTTGCAGCAGCAACATATTCAGCTTCACAAGTTGACAGAGCAACTGATGTCTGCTTCTTATTCTGCCAGGTGACTAACCGTCTACCAATGAACTGACATCCTGCAGATGTTGACTTGTAATTCATCTTGCAACCACCATAGTCAGAGTCACTATTCGCTGTAAGCTCAAGTCATCATCATGAGGATACCACAACCCGAGTGTTTGGAGTCACCTTCAGATAATGAAAGATCCGTTTAACTCCGATGAGATGATTCACATTTGTTTTTGCCTGATATCTGGAACAAAGACACGTTGCGTACAAATATCAGGACGAGAGGATGTGAGGTACATTAGGGATTCAATCATTCCTCTATACATTGTAGCATCAACCAGATCACCATTTTTGTCGGGTGCCACATCATGGTTAGTGGCAAGTGGAGTTCCAGCAACTGAAGCATTCTCCATGTCGAACCAACAGAGGATATCACCTACATATTTGGCATGATGCAGGAAGATTCCTTCTAGTGTCTAATCCACCTGTAATCCAAGGAAGAATTTCATCTCCCCCATATCACTCATCTCAAACTCTGCTTTCATTACAAATTCAAATTCTTTACATAATTCTTTATTCTTGGAACCGAAGAATATGTCGTCCACATATATATTTTTCAGCATTAAATCACCATCTTTTTCTTTGATGAATAATGTACAGTCAATAACTCCTCTGCGAAAACCATGTTTCACTAGATGAGTTGAGAGTTTCTCATACCAGCTCTAGGGGCTTGATGGAGCCCGTAGAGAGCCTTGTCCAGTTTGTAAACTCTATCCCGATGATAAGGATCCTCGAATCCTTCGGGTTGACCGACGTAGACTATCTTACAGATTTCACCATGAAGGAATGCACTTTTTACATCTAGTTGATAGACTTTAATCTTCATGTAGGATGCATAGGCTAGAAAGATACGGATTGCTTCCATCCGAGCCACAGGTGCAAGCACTTCATTGTAGTCAAATCCTTCGACTTGTTTGAACCCTTGAACCACAAGCCTAGCCTTGTTTCTGATTATAACTCCTTGGTCATCTTTCTTACACTTCAAGACCCATTTCGTGCCAATCACCTTAGCACCTTTTGGTCTGTCCACAAGGGTCCATACTCCTAACTTCTTGAACTGTAAGAGTTCTTCTTGCATTGCACTGACCCATGCCTCATCGTTTAGGGCTTCACTCACATATTTTGGCTCAAATTAAGACACAAAACATCGATATGCACCATCGTGAAGATATCCTTTTCCCATGACTGAGGCATAATCAGCCGAGTATAGCTGATTTCTTGTTTGTACTCCTGATTAAACATCTCCAATGACAATGTCCAAGGGATGATAAACATTAATCCTGAATCCAGGAGTGGTGGAACAACTACCTCATTTTCCAGATTGTGTAACCCAGGTTAAGTATCTGAAGCTGTTGGAGTATGAGGTTCCAAAGTGTCAGAGGCATCAAGATGTGATGCTTGTGTACTTTCATTAGTAGGAACCTGTTCCTCCTGTTCAACATTTGCAGTCTCGACTGCTTCATCATAAGAAGATGAATCACTTACTTCAAGCTCTCCCCCTGAAGGGCTAGAAGTATCATCTAATGGAGCCGTTGATGTCGAGACTGGTAGTGGAGTGTTCAGAACATCGTACATCATCCTCGCAGACAGCTCATCATCAGTGGGAGAAGGCGGTAGTTTGAAGGATTTAAAGGACCCTTTATAGTCGAAGAAGAAGGAGGGTTCTTTTCCAATAGGGGGAGTGTTGTATCTTTGAACATCAACATTGCACCACATTTCTACCTGACCCGTTGAGTTGTTATAAACTCTCTTATCTAGTATGCTATATCCGAGAAAGATACCTTCTTCTGCCTTCTCACTAAACTTCCTAGTCTGAGTTTTTCTTCACAACATGCACGATGCGTCAAAGGGTTTCTAGATACTCCAGGTTGGGTATACGTCGCTGGAGGAGTTCATAACATGTTTTTCCATGTCGTTTAACCACTAAGACTATATTTAAGGCGGTAACAATCCATTACCACTACCTGATCCAATCCAGAATTGAAATAGGCAGTTTCGTCACTCAGCAATTTGTCCTTGCAGACTCTATCAAGCTTGATTTTTCCTTTCAGCAACGCCATTCATCTGTGGAGTGTAGGTAGATGTAAATTGATGTACATTCTCCTTTCTCCTACGTAATGCCCTCCATCCACTGATTCTTGAACTATGTTCCGTTGTCTGATCGAATCTGCCTTACTTTCAGCTTGTAGAGTGATTCGAAAGTAGTAACTAGATGTTTGAATGATTCAAACGTTTTTTATTTGATTTGCTTTCAGAAACATCACCCAAGAGAATCTTGAGTAATCATTAGTTACTACAAAGCAATACAGATCTCCAGCAATGCTCTTTGTACTGACAGGGCCAAACAGATCCACGTGTAGAAGCTCAAGAGGAAGATCAATTGAATGAACTTTATTTGCCTAGTGAAATTTCTTGGTCGGTTTCCCTTTCTTACATGCTACACAAAAATCCGGAAGTTGGAAGTTCTTGACAGTTACTCCATTCACTAAATCATTTTAAACTAGATGATTCATCTTTCATTGATTAATGTGTCCCATTCTCCTATGCCAGGAGATTGAATCCCTCTCAGTTGCCTTAGACAAGAAGCATTGAATAGTTTGATCAGTTGTGGAGGCTTTTGATAGATCCAAGACTAGAAGTCGGTATATCTTGAAGCTGACATAAGAACTTATCCTCCTCAATCACATAGTCCTTCTTCAACACATGTAGCACTTCTTGTTCAAATACAACTTTAAATCCTTTATCACAGATCTGTGAGACTTAAAGTAAGTTGTTCTGTAGTTATTAAACGTAGTTGACCTTGTCAAACTTCAATTTCTTGTTTCCAACTTCGCCTTGAGCTGTGATGTAACCTCCTTTATTCCCAGCAAATGAAACAGGTCCCCCTTTAATTTGTCTGACGTTGAAAAGGAGAGACGAATTCCCTGTCATGTGCCTGGACGCCCCCGCTATCAATAATCCAGGTATTAGTGATAGCACTGTAGCGGACACCTACACATACAAAGGAAATGATTATTCAGTTTGGACCCAAGCCTTAACTGGCTTGGTGACCCGGAGGAATCACACATCATAAACTCAACCCATTGTCCTTTAGAGGATGAGGGCATATCTTTTCTTCTTAATCTCCTCACTATCAGACACTATAACTTGATTTTTTCTTTCCATAAGCTAGTTTTGTGGAAGGCCAGTTTGTGATAAACAGACGACTGGCTGCTTGTTTGAACTTTAGGTTCATTAATACTATTAGGTGGAGTATTAGATCTTGATTTAGAAAAACTTGGTTTTGAATCATAAAGTTCAATTTTCTTTTTGGGCGTCTGATAATAAGGACAATTAGGAGAAATATGTCCTCGTTTTCCACAATTGTAGCAAGATCTCCCTTCTACAAATTGAGGAAAATATTTATGTGGGTTTGAGTTCGGTAAAGGTGTGATCTTTGTCTGGTTGGGTTTTGTCACTTCTCTTTTGGATGTTTCAGCTTCTTTAATAAAATTCAATGTTTTGACATTTTGAACATCTTAAACTTTCATCTTATTTGGACTTTGATGATTAACACATTTTTGGTTAATTGATTTAGTCAATTTGGGTCCTGAAGAAGACGTTTATGACCCTGACCTTACATTAACCCTTTTAATTTCATCATCCAAATTCTCAACATGCATTTTTCCTTCTGATTTTAAGGTAGGGTCCTTTCGTTTAGTGATAGAATTCACAGGTTTACTCGTAGAATCGGGATAACTAACCAGAGGAGTGGACACCACATGATTCTTTACTGGGTTATTATTGATAGGTCTACATTTAGTATTCAAAAGAATCTCATGTGGTGGTGGAACTACTTTGCAACTCAAACCTTCCCATTATTTCGTTCTTTCACTAAGTTTTGAACTATGTGAGAAGAACTAGCCCAACTATGCAGTTATTGTTTTAAAGAATTAACCTCGACTTCCAAAACTGCTTTTTCCGTTTTGGTTTATTCTAAATAATTTAAATAGAACTTTATATCATTTGATTGATTTAAGGCAACAACCTCGGTGTCCCTTAGTTGTTTCCCCAAAAGTTCTATCTTCTCTTTAAAACTGCACTCATTTTGTTTTAATATACGACTAGCTTCAGTGCATAATTGTAAATCATTTACAAAGTTATCATTGTGTTCTTATAACATAGAAAATTTCAAATCAATGCTTTCTCTAAATTTGTCACATTTATTACAAGCATGTTTTTCAAACAGTTGGTCTTTAGAACTTACCTGTGAGGAATCAGTTGAATCAGCCATCAAAGCAGATTTAGACTATTCCGAGGATAGAGATTTTGAACTCGTTGGTCTGAGCTCTTCCTCAACCAAGTGATTTACCACGTTCGCAGCTTCTTCGGTATCTGACATCGCTTGCTTAGCTGCACTCTCACCTTCACTAGCAGACCCGTCATCTATTGCTTCGACAAAAGCAATATTTTATTCTCCAGGAGAAACAAATCGAAAGGACCAGTCTTGTCCTTCATCACCTTCATCAGTTAGAGCCTTTGTCTCTTTGCTTGAAGAAGCAGTTCCAATCACGTCCTTGTCTTGACGTTTGATTGTGGGAAATGGGTTTCCATTTCCAATTTTCTTGGGCTTTACACATTCACGACTAAAGAGCCCTTTTTAACCACAGTTGAAGCATGTGACTTTGTAACTCCAGGATAATCAAACTTGAATCAAATCATGAAGATTATAGATCAAATAATGATGAACACAATGAAAACCCTTTGATCTCTATTGATTGCTAATAATATTGTTTACAAGTAAATCCCTCACTCAATTGGTCATACAACCATTAGTCTAATCCTAATAGCAATTAGGTTATTTATAATGAATATAATATTCACTAATTACATTTAACCCACTAGACTTAGGCTAATTAATGAAATTACATATAAAACATAAAAATGACTAAAAACAAGATAAAATATATTTGGTTTACACAAAATATATTTACTACAATAAAACTCCTAGTCATCTAAATCTTCAACGTCTCGTCTCGGTTCTTCGTCTCGAACGTGTCGGGTTGGACTTTTGTTGACTTTGACCGTGACGTTGACTTTTGTTGACTTTGATTGTGTTGATAATATAGACTATCTTGTACAGCTCCAACAATACTCCCCCTTAGTCTATCATTATCAACATCTTCAAACGAAATCAGCACCGAGAAGTCAACAATGGAAAGATCATCAAATTGAAGCTTTCTGAATCAGATGAAAAAAATTATTCATCTCATAAGCTCCCCCTATTTATATGCTCCCCCTTTTTGAGTGCAACCTTTGTGAAGATGTTGGAACAGCTTTCCTAAATCTCTAATTTTGAGTGCTTCAGAAGATGTAGGAGGAGGATTCCTAGCTCGGTATGTTCTGCAAACTTGACGAACAGGTTCTCTGATCAGGTACACTGCTCAATTGATGATCGGCCCTCACTTACAGCAAAAACCTAAAACACATTCACAAACACAATATCGACATTTCTAATTAGATCATTTCATTTTAACAAAATAAACTCGTGCTTATCTGTGTTTGAAAACAAGCGAACCCGTGTTCGTTTGTGCGTAATTTCTATGAAATGCATGAAAAATAATAAAATGTAATCAGCATAATATGGAAGACCTAACTAAAGTCTTTGCTCCGGTCGTCCGTCTTGAAGCAATAAGAATTTTTCTCGCTCATGCCGCTCATAAACTGTTCAAGGTCTATCAGATGGATGTCAAGTGTGCTTTCCTTTACGGAAACATTGATGAGGAGATATATGTGTGTCAACCACCAGGTTTTGAGGATCCTGATTTTCCTGATAAGGTCTTTAAGCTTGACAAGTCTCTTTATGGTCTTCATCAGGCACCTAGGATCTGGTATGAGACCTTGACACAGTATCTCTTAAGCAATGGTTTCTCTTGTGGCACCATCGATATGACTATTTTCAAGAAAGAAGTGAATGGTGAAATGTTGTTTGTCCAAGTTTATGTCGACGATATTATTTTTTGCTCCACCAATTCACAATTATGTCAGGAATTCGAAGAGGTGATGCGTAATCGGTTTGAAATGAGTATGATGGGAGAAATGTCCTTTTTTCTTGGAATACAAGTAGAACAAAAGGCTGAAGGCATTCTTATTCATCAGGAGAAGTATGTTAAAGAAATTTTGAAAAAATTCAAGATGGATGACGCGTCTCCTGAAATGACTCCCTTTACTGCTCAAACGTGTCTCACTCCTGATGAGAAGGGGGGACCTGTTGATCCTCATCTCTATAGATCTATGATCGGTTCCCTCATGTATCTTACAACAAGTCGTCCTGATATCACTTTTGCTGTAGGATATTGTGCTCGATATCAGTCGGCCCCAAACGAGTCTCATGAGAAAGCTGTCAAGAGAATCTTTCGTTATCTCAAAGGCTCATCTCGTTTAGGTCTTTGGTACCCATATGGAGGGAATTTTCATTTGCATGCTTATTCTGACAGTGATTCTAATGGTTGCAGGTTAATAGAAAATCGGTGACCAGGGGGTGTCAATACCTGGGCAATTGTCTGGTGTCTTGGCAGAGCAAGAAACAGACCCCTGTTTCGCTTTCTACAGGGAAGCAGAATACATTACCGTTTCTAGTTGTTGTTCCCAATTCTGTTGGATACAGCACCAAATGATTGACTATGGAATCAACTTTCTCCACACGCCGTTGTTTTGTGACAACGAAGCCGCCATTGGGATTGCTAAAAATCCTATTCATCATTCTCGAACCAAGCACATCGAAACACGGATTCATGCAATTCGTGATGCCCAAGAAAAGGGTTTTATCGATATTATTCCCATTGAAACTAAAAATCGAAAGGCAGATCTTTTCACAAAAACTTTTGATAAACCTCGCTTTTATGAATTGATCTCTATGCTCAGGTTAATATCCTTTTAAACCTCTTTTCTTATCCTTTTAAAAAAACAAAAAAAAAATTCTTTTAAAATAGAATAATAACAATAATCATTTTAATAATATTATCCTTTTAAAATAAAAATTTTTGGGGAGTAACTAAATAACCTGAGTGTTGATTTGAAATGACGAGAAATGATTTTATATCTTCTGGATATGTTTCTTTATGCATGACTGGTACTTAAATGAGAAATGATAGTAACTGATGCTGGTCTCTATTTCACATCTTATTTTTTATTGAATATTAAAGCCAAGAAAACAAATAGATTCTTTGACGATATGATTGGTAGGCTCTACCTGAAGAATAAAGTATACAACAGCAATATGATTTAAATTAAAATCCCTGCTTAAGGATGTCTGGTTTTACGCGATCATTTTGCCCTGCACGAAAACTGAGTCCCAGCAAAAAGTGGATTGAGAATTGATCTTTGGCTCTTGTCCTATACATTTGTGCCTTGTACTTGTGCTAATCTCCTCTGCTGTATGGAAGTACTGACCTGGAGTGATAATCTCCTTTGCTGTACAATAGTATTGACGTGGAGCTCTCATCAGCACATGATTAAATGGTCATCTCCTTTGTTATACGTGAGTATAGACCTAGAGCTCTCACCATTTTAGTCTAAGTTGTGTCAAATCATCTAAATGATGAATTCATCACACAAGGCAATTCTCTGTCAATAATTACTTGCACACTAATACACAAGCCTTGCTCAATAAAGATCGTAGCAAAAATCAAGAAATCCTGAGGTTGGGTGAGGGTTTTTGCCAAATGATTGTGGGGTCCTAACATTCTAAAGCATCTAATCGAACCTTAACAAATCATATGTTGTTTGTTGAAAAAGGATAAGGCATGGGTTTAAGTGGACAAATATATCAGCAATCGTTATTGATCTGTTTCTGAATTTCAACAGTTCCTTTGCAGATTGTGATCAGATTTAGCTATCAGTATGATCTCATTGCCGGTCGATGATTAAAGTCATCTTTGTGCTAATTCATATCTCGAGGATGTGATCTCTGATTGATTTAGATCTCAGTGCTTGAAGTTAATAATAAAAAAAGGGGAAACTATACTTTCGCTATTTGTTTCGCTAGATGAAATTGCAATTTCGCTCAGCTCTCTCATTCTGTGCAAGGTCATTATTGATCTGTGTATCACTTGGCGAAATTGCAGCTTCGCTTGGCGAAACTGTAAATTCGTCAGGAGAATCCATAGTTTCGCTAGCTGCGAAACTATATGCTATATAAGTCTCTGTGCGAAATTATTTTCTCATTTTCGCACAATCGACCGGTGATGTCCCTGAATCTGTGTTTAATCTTACTGATTGATTGTTGATTCAAGTTCGCCAGTGAGTTTCGAACTTAGGACCATCCTTTAATCTTGTTAATATCATCTCATTGTGGGTATTTTTGATCGAGACTCTTCGGTAGCCTCGCTGTTCTTTCAGCGAAACTACCGATAATCCAGCGAAACTGAACGAAAGTTCTTGCATCCTCAGCGAAACTGGTAGGTTATGCTGTCCAAGCGAACTTAACAGTTTCGCTGGCTATTTTTCAGTTTCACTGTGCCGAAACTCTAGTTTCGGCTTGTCGAATCTACTTCACTGTTTGAGCGAAACTAATGTGATTTTGCTGGCGAAACTAGACTTTCGGCCGCCGAAACTATATATCATTCAGCGAAACTATAGTTTCGGCCAGCGAATTTATGTTAGTTATTGTTTATTCTTTATTCTTTTCTTATTTTTTTTAATTATTTTAGTACTTAATTCTTTGTTCTAATGTATTTCATTTGTATTTCACATATAAATGGCAATTTAAAGTTCGACGAGAGAAACAACATCACTGCTATTTTGGATGATACACATCCGAAAACCGCCGGGTTTAGAGATTGAATTAGATGGCTGCAAAGATCTCCCAAATCTTATGCTATATCTCATTCCACTACCATATATGACCTTCATATCAGAGATTTCTGGAGATCTGCTGAATATGACACAAGAGGAAATACTAAAAGAATTATTGCCAAAGTCTTAGAGCAAGAGGTGATTATTACTGTAGAGACAGTTTCAAGGATTTTGAGGCTAGAGGAGGATTCTGGCGAAGAGGTTTCTATGACTGATACAGAGGTGTTTGAAGCATTCAGGAGCATGGGTTATGAGGGACCAACTTTTGGTTCAAGAAAGGAGATCAAGAAGTCTTTTCTCTCCAAGGAATGGAGATTTATTTCTCACGTATTCATCATGTGCCTAGATCACTGTAATGGTGGTTCAAACGGGCTAAACATTGACTGGGCTAAAGCAATGTTATTGTGTTGCAAAGGAGAGAAGGCAAACATAACCAGACTGATATTCGCTTGCATGGCTGAGAATGTTATGGCCTTGAAGAAAGATAAATGGTTGTTGTATACTCGATTTTTGCAAATGATCTTTGACGACCTTATACCAAATGTGCCAAAACACGGGGAGGTGAAAAGGCTGGTACAAATGAATCCTCATATCTTTGCTGATTGTTGTGCTGTTTGCCATGATTTTAGTGGAAAGATAACCCATCTTTGGGAAAACATGTACCCACCAGAGAGATGGAACTACATTAGACGGCTGGATGAATCTGAGAATAAAAGAACTGAAGAAACCAGGGCACAGCAAGCTGATGCAACCAAGAAAAGAAAAAGATATGCTAAGGAGAAGGATTATGATTTTGAAGAAGAAGTAAATGAAAAGGCTGATGAAATAAGGTTGAAAAGGAGAAGAGATCGAAGAAGAAAGCGGATGTAGCAGAATCAGAGAGGCGAACTAAACAGAGACATCAAGCATTCACTGAGAGGAGGGAAGAAGAGGAGATCTAGATGAAGATATGATCCGTAATCTTAACACTTCTTTGGCAAATGAACTGAGTATGATAAAGACGAAGCTCATCAACCAAAAGATACGGGAGAAGCAAAAAGATGAGATGATAGATGGAATGAAGAAGATGCTTGTTGATCAAAATTGTCTGCTAAAGAAGTTGTTTGAGGATATTGGCCAACTGAAAGCTGCTGCCGGCCTGCCCAATCAACTAACTCAATCTGAGTTAGATGATTTAACTGACACTTCTAAATACCCGTTCTTGAACGTGGGTACTTCCTCCAGGGCAGGAGAGGGCACATCTGGTGCAGCATCTGCTGGTGTTGAAGATCCTGAAACAAGACGTGAAGATGAAGGTAGGGAAAATGAGGAGGAGATTATTGAAGCTGGGTTTGTCAATATGTAGTTTGATTTT
Organism: Flaveria ramosissima; assembly: GCA_025215565.1. Classification (NCBI taxonomy): domain Eukaryota; kingdom Viridiplantae; phylum Streptophyta; class Magnoliopsida; order Asterales; family Asteraceae; genus Flaveria; species Flaveria ramosissima. The sequence goes on from CM046035.1 coordinate 19,558,001, forward strand.
GAGAAGGATTTAGTGGGTGAAGAAGTGATAGTAGAGAAAACTGCTGAAGAAGCTGCTGAGAAAGGAAAGGGACTAGTTGATAAAGAAGAGGATGATGAACAACTTGTAGACTATGATTCTGAACCTGAGTTCTATGAAGTTGATGAGAGGCCGTTGAGTTATGTAGCCAAGAAAGGAGAGCTTGATGATGATGTGTTTGAGATGGCTAAAGATGAGTGGTTTGTTAAGGAGAAAGAGGCAGAAGAACTGACTCCCCTATTCCAACACATGGAAGGGTTGAGTAGGAAAGAGGCTGACAAGCGGATTATAAGTTGGTGCTATAACCCCAGCCTCAAAATGTTCATGATAAAGAGGAGAGGGGGTGGAATTTGCTACTTGCATAAAAGGAAGGCTTTCAAGACCTTACCTAAATAGGATCTAAGGCACCTGGCAACACTACCTTTACTGAAGGCATATCTGAGTGAACGAGCCTCTCCGTTAGAAAAGGAAATTCAGAATGGGCTCAATGACAATTTTGAGTCTTTTGGTTACATGAAGGCAGAGAGGAAACGTTCAAAGAAGGACAAGGATTGGGAGACCGGGAAGGGAAAAATTGCACTAAGGGTGAAACCCCAAGGACCGTGAATAGGGTCAAATTAGCAAATCCCCTTCCCCAAAGATTACAGAGCTTTGAAAGTGGTTTTATGACAATAATACAGGGGAGGCTGTCATCAGAGTGAAGAATGGTGCTGAAATCAAAATTTTTGATCCAATGGAACTCTTTAGCTTTTGTGATGATGACCTGCTGCTTCTTTGCGAGAATCATATCAAAGCAGGTGCAGGTGAGGAAACGAGGAAGGAAGCCAGTCTGTTTATGACTATGGCAAATAAGATAAGAGGTGTTAGAGTAGAAGTCAAGAGGCTGGCGGAGAAAGTGAGGGACCAAGATGATTTAAACATGGACATACAGGATCTAGGTAGACAAGTTTGGTCAAGCCAATGCTCATCCTGAAAGGGCTCATGAAGCAGGAGGAGACCATGAAGAATCATGTGCTGAACCCTCTGAGGAAGTCGTTGCAGGAGGTGTAGATGACAGATCAAATGCAGCAGAGGAAACTGGAGCTAACAAGATAAATCAAGATGAGTGAAGGCGGTAAGGTCCAACCTAGGGGGAGTATTAAAGATCATGCATAGGTTGTACTCACCTTAGATTAGAATGTTTATTTTTGCTTGTAATAGGTCTTATGTTAGTTTCCTTTATGTATGTTATTAGCTTTATATAGTTTTGCAGTCCAGTGAAACTGTGAGCGAAACTATAGTTTCGCTCACAGTTAGCTGTTTAGTTCGCCGGGCGAAACTAGAGTTTCGGCAGAACAGTTTCGCTAACAGCGAAACTGTCTGCGAAACTAAGACTGCTATATATACTTATGTTCATTTTCATTGTGGTAAGCTTGCAAAAACCCTAATCGTGAATCATTGTTGCAAGTTGCCTTTTCAAGGCAGTTATTACACAGAAATATCATTATGCTTGAAGTTATTGATTGTTATGATGTTCAATGTCTTATATTGAATGAGTTCTTATTGTGATCAATCTTCTTTGGTCATGTTGTTTATTGTGTTTTTTGAATATTGAACGATTTTTCATATCATTTGCACTTTAATACGATCAAATGGACCAACAGACTTTGGTTTTGTCAAAACCAAACGTTGTATCCTTAATGGCTACCAGGTTCTGTCCCGTCTTCTTGACAAACTTTTTAGCTCTTCTGACTGCACTTGCCAAGGCCCACATGATGTCCATTCTTTCTAGATCATTCTCAGCAACTAGTTCATAATCTTCATCTACAAGATGAAAAATTCCAATCTTCCCGGCAACTAAACCATCATAGGATTGGACAACAGGTGCTAAAAGATCCATGTGCTCCTTTGCAACTTCCATTGTGATATTACCGAGATTCTCGGTCTTCAACTTTGTAGTGTTGGCTTCAGGCACTATGTATTGGGTACCTGATGCCCCTGACATTTCTGGTCCTGAAGCAGTGGTTTGGGAAGGAGCAGATGAAACTGAACTTAGAGTGAAGGATTCTGAACGTAGGATCCTTTCTTTGACTTGTACTTCATCCGTAGTTCCTCCTACCTTAACTTCAAGATGAAGTCATTTGTGTCTATCGTTGCAAGAATGTCGTTCTGTCTAAGATTAGACACAAATGAATCCCATTTCTCTGGCATACCATCAACAAAGCTTGAAACTTTGTCTTCCATAGATGTGGTTACGCCATGAGTGCGCAGCTCACTCATGAGATGATAGAATCTGTCAATAATATCATCTAAGCTCTCATTCCCTATCGAAGAGAAATTATCAAACTCCTTCTTGAGAGCCTTAGCCTTCAGTGCTTTGAACGTTGCATTTCCATCATATCTCTTCTCCAAAGCATCCCATAACTACTTAGCCTGCTTGTTCTCAGAGAACTGATGAAAAATGTCCTTCGGTATTGACTGTGTCAACAAGGCATAAACTTTCTTCTCAGCATTGTAAAGAATCTTCTAAGCTTCACTCATTACTTCCAAGGTTAACTTGACTCCATTAGCACTAACTGGCACCGTATAACCAGTCTCGATGGATGTCCAAAGATTGGGATCAACTCCATTTAAGTAAATCTCAAACCGCTATTTCCACTGAGGATAATTATCTAACGTTATCAGCATCGGCGGTTTATTGTGATTTCCTACCTCATTCTCTAGAAGTAGTAGATTCTGGATGCGTGAGTCCTTCCCGGCAGTAAACGCAGCAAATTGATCTTCCATTTTTAAAGTTGGTACTTGGAGAACATGGCAGTTTCAATCGTGTGAATGAACTATGAGTATGGATCACTCGTGCGAATGAAGGGTGCGAATGAATTCAA